>CAJVPT010001929.1:0-19339 GCA_910592055.1 Acaulospora colombiana | reverse complement strand
GCTTTGTAATTTTAAGTAATATGTACCGAATTACACCTAATAAAGTGGGCCTGTTTTGAGTGCGGGAAAAAAAAAAATTTTTTTTAATAAAATATAATTATATAAATTTTTATTAATTATAAATTTGAATATAATTATAAATTGAAAAATAATAAATTTTTATTACTATTATTACACGTAAGTAAAAATTTTTATTAAGCTATATACTGTATTTATTATTATTATTTAGTTATTAATTTATTTTTTTTTATTTTATTTATTTATTTATTTATTTATTTTACAGACAAAAAGTAACAATTTTAATTAATAAAATTTTTCTATTCCATTCAAAATAAATTATAAATAAAAATTTTTTAAAATTGTTTATTAAAATCTATTTACAATAATAAATTAATCTAAAAATTTTTATTAAATAAAAAATCAAATTATTTCAAAAAAAATATTTTTTTCAATATAATCAATTAGATTGTAAGTAAATATTTTTTAATTAAAATTTTTTAAAAATTAAATAATTTTTAATTATTAATTTTTTTATTTTTTAAAAAAAATAGAAAATACCTTCAAAATCTAGAAAAATATTTACAAAACATCTCAACATATTTTGAATACTAATCCAGAACCTGCAAATGAAAATAAAGAAGAATGGAAAAGAAGATTGACATAAATTTCTTCTTCCAAATATTATTATTATAAACAAATAGATGAATCCTTATCAATTCAAGAGGAATCCTTTGTCGAATCTTCTACTCAAGCAAGTTCAGCAGAAATGATTGCAGAAACTTTTACAAAATAATCAAAATCAAAAGAAGCTACAAAATTAAGAGTTCAAAAACATAAGACATTCAAAAATATTGAAGAAATTAAAGATAAAAGAAGAAAAAATCGTAAAAGGCAATAGCAAAGATATCGAGAGATAAAAAAAGAAGAATTTAATTAATTTTACAAAATGGACTATTCTAACTTGAAAGATTTTGATGAAGAAAAAATTCAAGGTGATAACATTATAGATAATAGATATCATTTTGAAAAGATGAATATTATCTGTAAATATTGTTATGCCTTGAAATAGAAGGATGAATCCAAAGATTTTTGTTGTATGAATGGACAAGTACAATTGGCATCACTTGCTTTAGCACCAAAAACCTTATACCAATTACTCACTGCTCAAGATTCTAATACCAATGAGTCCTTTGTAAATTAAATAAGAGCATATAATCAAATATTTGCTTTTACATCTATAAGAACTCAATTGAATAAGAATCTAGCAAATGCTAGGAAAGGGATATATACCTTTAAAATTCAAGGTGAACTGTATCATGAAATTGGTTCACTGATACCACAACCTGATGAAGAATCCAAATTTGCTCAAATCTATTTTTATAATTCCACAAATTATAATAATTAAATTAAAAGAAAACATAATATAATGAATCAAACATTAAATTATGAGATGTTGGGTAAACTTCAAAAGGAATTAAATGAATACAATCCGTTTGTGCATATATTTGTAAGTGCAAGGATTATTGAGAAGTCTCAAGATCAAGAAGTATTATGTATTGTCATTCATAATACTCATGATAAAGATATGAGACAATACAATACACCAAATATAGAAGAAATAGCTACAATCAGTTTCATTGAGGAAAAGGTGCATTAAAGAGATATTCTAATCAAGCAATATAATAATAAGCTTGAGAGAATATCTAAATTAAATGGAGCCTATGATCCTCTGCAATATTCTTTACTATTTTCTTTTGGAAAATATGATTGGCATGATAAAATAATGAGAGCAAATGTTTAGGAAAATAAAAGAATTAAACAAATTAAATGAGAAATAGGAGCAAGTCAAATTTTTGATGAACTTGCTATTCAATCCTTCTCAAGCATGAGTAAAATTGAAGAAGACGATAAAGGAAAAAAAGAGAAAGGAAAAAGTTACAAGAGTTGGATCTGAAATTGAATCAGAAATTGAATCTGATAATGAAAAATCTTAATTCAATGATGAAGAGGATTTGAAATCATCAGAGATTCAACTAAAGGACAAATTGAAGAGGGTCACTATCAGGGAATTTGTGGTCTACATATTTATAATCAGAGATTCAAATAGGACCAAAAGTATTCTTCATCTTGCAGGCAGATTATTTCAATGATATATTGTGAATCAATATATTAAATAGGAAACCAATAATTTGAGATGGCAATATCAAAATCAAAGACAATTGAGATCTGAAATTTATCAAGGGTTGAGTAACATAATCTCAAATGAGGATACCAATGTCAATAAAATTGGTAAAAAGGTGATATTGTCATCCTTCTTCACAGGATCTACAAGATATTTTCAATAGTTATATCAAGATTCTATGACAATTATTAGGGAATTTGAAAAACCTGATTTTTTCATAACTATTATCTATAATCCAAATTGGCCTGAGATTATTAATGAGCTCTTGCCCAATCAAAATGCATCAGATAGATCAGATCTGATTGCAAAGATTTTCAAATTAAAATTAAAAAAAATAACTCAAGATCTATTTGTGAGAGAAATACTTGGAAAGGTTTTTGCTCATGTACATGTGATTGAATTTCAAAAGAGAGGTTTACTATATACACATATTTTAATAATATTATCATTTCAAGATAAACCATAAATTCCTTAAGATTTTGATCAAATCATATTTGCAGAGATCCTTGATAAAGATTCTCATTGTGAATTATTTGTATAGTTAGCAAAAATATGATTCATGAATCCTGTAGAATAATCAATCCATCATCTCCATATATGATAGATGGAAAATGTAGCAAACATTATTTCAAAGATTTTATTAAAACAACATCTACCAATAAATTTGGATATTCAATTTATAGAAGAAGAGATGATAGAAAGATTGTTAAAAAAAGAAGAATTTCTGTTGACATTGATAATAGATGGGTTGTTTCTTCAATCTATATCTTTGTCAAAAATATAAATGTCATATCAATATAGAGATATGCTCTAGCATCAGATCAATTAAATATCTCTACAAATACTGTATATTTACAAGGGTCAAAATAGGATCCTAATTTCAATTGGAAATCCAAGAGATGAGATTAAAAAATATCTTAATGCAAGATATATCTCTATATCTGAAGCTACCTGGAGATTATTTAATTTTAATCTTCAACAGAGATCTCATAATGTAGAAAGACTCCCAGTGCATTTGCCCAATCAACAAACTGTAACTTTTCAGGATCCTAAAGTATTATCAACAATATTGAAAAAAAATGAGCACACAAAATTAATAAGATATTTTGAAATTTATGCCAATAATCCAGATATTGATAAAATTCAAAATTTAAAGTATCTTGACTTTTCCAAATATTTTATTTGAAAAAATAATAATTAGCATCAAAGAAAGAGAGATAGTAAAAAGGTAATTTCTCACCTCTACTTCATCAATCCAAAGGAGGAGGAGAGATTTTATCTTAGGGTATTATTAAATTTTATTTCTGGGGCAATTTTATTTGATGCCCTAAAAACAATTCAAGGAATAAAATATAATACCTTCAAGGAAGCAGCCTATCAATTGGGTTTAGTAGATGAGAATGATGAATGTAATATTTGCCTCTCTGAAGCAACAATCTATCAGATGCTATCACAATTAAGACAACTATTTGCTTCCATCCTAATATATAGCCAACCTGTAAATGTTAAATCTCTTTGAGATAATCATATCACTGCTTTGATTGAAGATTTCATCAGAAAAGGGGATGACCAAGGGACAAGCATAATAAAAGCTTTGATGAATATTAAAAAATATCTGATTCAAAATAATTTGTCCTTAATGAATTTTTCAAATCTCCCAGTACCTGATTATTCATTACTTGAGAATAATCCAAATTCATGAATTGCTGAAGAACAAAATTATAATCAAGATGAAATTCAACAAGTTTTATATCATCTTGATAAATTTAATAAAAATCAAAAATTAATTTTTGATACTATTATGAAAGCAATTAATGAAAAAATTCAACAAAATGTTTTTTTCATTAATGGACCTGAAGAAACTGGAAAAACTTTTTCTACAATATGATCTTGGCTCATATGAGATTATCAAGTGGTTTGAATGGAATTGCAATAGCTATGACATCCTCAGGAATTGCTGCATTGTTAATAAGTAGTGGAAAAACTGCTTACTCAAGATTTAAAATTCTATTAAAGTTAACTGAAACCATTACTTTGACCATTGAAAAAAATTATGAATTGGACAACTTAATTAGAATTGCCAAGATCATTATATAGGATGAAGCCCAAATAATATATAAATATGCCTTTGAAGCAATTAACAGAACATTCAGAGATTTAACAAATGTAGACAAATTATTTGGAGGCAAAGTAATTGTCCTTGGGGATGATTTTAGACAAATCTTACCTGTTATATTTGAGGTACTCATGTGCAAATTGTTGATGCATATTTGAAATCTTCTATTCTTTGGAAAGATATTCAAAATATGAAATTAACAATTAACATGAGAGTTCAACAACAATATGATATTAAATAAAAAAACTTTGTTAATTTCTTATTAAGGATTGGTGAAGGCAGAGAACTTGTGGATTCTGATATTGGCAATGATTTCATAAAATTATCTAATAATCTCATTCTTGATAATAAAAATCTTGATGAATTGATATCACAAATTTTTCATGATATCAATTCAAATTATCAAGATAAAAATTATCTTGAAAATAGGGTAATTCTTACAACAAAAAATGCAGATATAGAGGAAATCAATCAACAAATATTAAAATATATTCCTGGAGAAATCTTTGAATTTCTATCTGCAGATTCAATTGAGAATAAAGATGAAATTGATCAAAGTCTTTATCCTCCTGAATTTTTAAATACCCTAATATCAAGTGAAATGTCTTTCCATAAATTAATACTCAAAAAAAAATGTTCCTATCATATTAGTAAGGAATCTCAATCCAGTAGAGAGATTATGTAATGGTATCAGATTAATAATTAAGGAATACCAGCAATATATCATTAATGCAAAGATCCTAACAGAAATTAACAAAGGAAAAAGAGTCTTCATACCTTGAATAAGATTGATATCAACTAATTCTGATCTTCCATTTCAATTAATTAGAAGACAATTTCCTATTAAATTGTCTTTTGCAATAACCATAAATAAGGCACAAGGTTAAAAAATTACAAATTTGGAATTGTATTTATCTAAACTTGTTTTTATCCATGGATAATTATATATAGCCTTATCTAGAGTTCAGTCCAAAAATAATATCAAGATCATGATAAAAAATAGACATATGATGGAAAAGAATGGAATATATACAAAAATATTATACATAGAGAAATATTTTATAAAAATAAAAATATAAATCAATTTTCTTTTTTTTTTCTTTAAAAAAAAAAATAAAAAAATAAAAAAATAAATTAAAAATTTATAAATATTTCTTTTTTTTTCATTTAAATAAAAATTAAAATAAAAAAATTATAAAAATTATAAAATAAAAAAAAAATTATAAAATTAAAAAAATTTTTAAAAAATATATAAAATTTATAAAATAAAAAAATTTTTTTAAAAAATTATAAAATAAAAATAAATAAAAAAAAATATTATATAATGAATAATATTTTTTTTTAAATTAAAAAAAATTTGGACATAAATTTTTCTCTTTAAAAATAAAATTTTCTTTTTTAATAAATAATAAATCATTATTTTTAAAAATTAAAAAAATATTTTTTTTTAAAAAATAAAAAAAAACTTTCTTCAAAAATAAAAAAAAACTTTTTTTTTCTTTTCTTTAACTTTTTTTTTAAAATAAAAATAAAAATAAACTTTTTTTTTGAATGAAAAGAAAAAATTTACTTTTTTTTTAAAATAAAAAAAATTAAAATAAACTTTGTTTTTAAAATTAAAAAAAAAATTTAAGTTTTTTTCCTTTGAAATAAAATTAAAAATAAATATTTTTTCTTTTTACAAATAAAAAAAATAAATCTTTTTGTAAAAAATAAAAATTAAAATTAAATTTTTTTAATAAAATAAAGTTTTTTTAAAAAATAATAATTAAAAATAAATATTTTTTTTTATACAAAACTATTTTTTATATAAAAATATAAAAATTAAACACAATTTAAAAATTTTTAAAAAAAGTAAAACTTAAATAACTAAACTTGAAGCATAGCTCAAGCTTTTATACTATTTAAAATTAAACTATTTAAAAAATGAATTTTTTTAAATAAAAAACTATTTTTTATAATTTTTTAAAAAAAGTAAAACTCAAATAACTAAACTTGGAGTATAACCCAAGCCCCTACACTATTTATAATTAAAAAAATAGATTTTTTTTAATAAAAAACCATTAAAAAATTAAATAAAAAACTATTTTTTATTAAAAAAATAAAATTTTTTAAAAAAGTAAAACTCAAACAACTAATTCTAGAGCATAGCCCAGGCCTTTACACTTGTCCACTCCTTTAATAAAGTGTTATTCTGTGTCATTAAAAACCAGAGTTTGAGTTCTTATGCTCAGGTAATCACGAGGTGTAATGTAAGCATCTCAGGGAATAATTGAATTTTCCAGGATTCGGGAATATGTTCTTCAAGGCTGTGACATAATGTATCATGACATTGGTGCCAGGTGACATCAGTGTAACACATCAGATTTTCATCAATTTCAGATGTCAATCCCACAATCACTAATTAAACATGTGATTAATTAATTAATTAATGATTAATTAGTGATTAATTAATGATTGATTAATTAATTAATGATTAATTGGTGATTAATTAGTGATTAATTGGTAATTATATAATTAATTAGTGATTAAATAGTGATTATATAATTAATTAGTTTAAAAAATTCCCTTTTTTGCAGATCCTTTTTTCTTAAAAATTTTCTTTTTAGACAATTTTGTGAACTAATAAGAAAAGTGATGGAGAGATGAGTTCTCCAAGAGAACAATAAAAGCAATATGCTTAGGACAGACCCAACTACAATGAGAATGTCCTAGCTAAAGGTAACACAAGGTTGTCGTGCAAAGAAACACAAACAGAGAAAGATAGACTTTCAAAGAAAGATAAAGAAAAAGGAAAGGAATCCCAATTAGAAAACTCTAGAAACAAAATGCAGTGACACCCAGATATTAACCAGACCTCCAACTCCTGTCAAACAACTGAGACAAGATAACAAAACAGCAAGATACAATCCTCATGAAGCAAACAAGTTGAGAAAACAATTAGGTCAAACTCTCTAAAAAACAACAATCCAGAAAATATGGACAGTTCAACTTTCAGATCTAACATCAATCAAGAAATTCATAAGTTTATATTCAACATAGAGATGAAGGAATCAAGCAACAGTAGAAAGAATAGTCATCAAAGTGAAGAAATGTGGCAAGAGGTCATATCTAAAACCAAGGAAATAACAAACAAACTTAGCAAGCCTAGGCCAAGAACCCCTATCAATAGTATTACTAGATTCAACAAGGAAAGAGTCAAAATAGGGATCAAGGCTTCTCTTATTCCAGAAAGAACTACCAGCCAAAAAATCACACACATAATTAAAAGTCTCAACTTTCTCAATGGCCTTCTCTTCATCTATAGTGAAGGAAAAGAAGAAGATGAACACATCATTGCTATTTTCAGTGATCACTCCACTGCAGAAGAAGCATGTAACACTATCTTACTTGACACAAAAAATGTGCATCTAGAATACATGGCTTTTACATCCACCAAACCTGATAAAGAAATAAGTATCAGAGTATGGGACATCCCTCTGAACATAAATTCATAGATATATAACAAACATTTATCAAATATGGGAAGATCACCAACATCTCCATGTCCATACACAAATGTGATAATCAGCAATTATTATATATACTGATCAACAATCAAAAGAAAATCTAATTAACAAGTGAAACATCCTATTGTGATCAGGATTTTTGATGCATATTGGGACATGGTTCAAATAAAATTATGTGGAAACACTGCAATAAAACTGACCAATCTTCCCCTCAACACTTTAGCCTTCAATCTCAAATATATATGTGAAAAAACAAAAGTAAAAATATGTTACATTTCAAGATATATATTATACAAATTCAAGCATTTTGCTATAATAGAATTCAGCAATCAGAATGATCTAGAGAATGCAATAGTGCAAAACTTCACCCTGGGTGAAATTCAAATTGAATGAAAACCAATTGACACAAAACTCTACACAATATGTGGCTGTGCAACACATCTAGTTATTCAATGTCTCAGCAAAGAAAGAAAGAAATAGTGAAACTGTTATAATACAAAACAAGCAATCAGATTTGATACGCTTTATAATAGATTCAGATCAGCCTGCACTGAAACAATCATATGGAAAACTCCAACCAACAAACATATCAAAACCAGACCTAGTTCTTATGCAGTAGCAGTCAAAACACCAAAAGAAAATAAAACAATGGAACAGTCACCTCAACTCAACTTAGTGCAAATCCTAAATATCCTTAATGAAATCAAACAAGAAATTTCACAAATTAAAGAAGAAATTGTAGATCTGAAAGAATACATCATTAATCTTGAGACTTATGATGAAGAATATGGCAAACACATGGAAGAAGACACAATATTATATTATGAAAAAGAAGATAACCTAACAATAGAAGAGGCTCCCATTAACAACAATAAAGATATCTATACTCAACAACAATGAATTCAATCATCTATACAAAAACTTGACCAAAACATGGACCACATATATAATGTAATTATTGATTCTTTCTCAAGTAATACACAAATCCCTCCAAACCAACAACAATAAGGAGTAACTCAAGTACTCAAAACAAACAATGTCAAGAAATATCTAGTATCAATATTATCACCAAACTACCCCATATAATATCAAGTCAAGAAAAACCCTTCAAAATTCAACAAATACAACTATTGACAACAGTATTCTCCTGTCAATATATACAACAGAATCTGTATAGACAAATAAATATCTTTATAAATCCATCTGGAAAGTCACTACACTCAATATACAAGGAATAGTAGAAACACATAAAGGTGAAACATGGTTCAACTTTTGTAATTCAGCAAAATTGGATATCATGGTTACTACAGAAACCAATGGCTTACATCACCAATCAAAATATTGGCAATACACAAAATATCAAACCTTCTGGACACATAAGGAATCCCAAAAAATCAGCCAAGATCTTAACATGATGATTAATAAAGAAATAGCTTATAGGATATATAACTAAAAAAATTTGTTAGAAAACTCATTGCCACAGACCTTGCCTTTCCATACAAAGAAAAAATGAGAATTATAGAAATATACTTTTCAGCACAAGACATGGAAAGAGAGAAGTATACAGTTACCAACACCCTCAACAAATGAATCCAAGAAGCAACAGAAAAAGGCTGGCACATCATGGTACTAGAGAATCTCAACAGAGTTCCTAATCCTTCCATAAATAAATATAACAACAACTGGGCATTTAAAAAGTGCAGTTCCCAGGCCAACATATACAGACTCTGCTAGATAATGGATTTGAAGACACATACAAAAAACACAACCCAATAAAATATGAGTATACATGGAACAGAGGCATATTAAGTAGCAGAATTGATCAAATATGAATAAACCCCTTAGCAACCTAACAATCTAGAATAGCTACTATTCAAGATTTCACAGCACCTCTCATATAAAGTAATTACAACCCAATAACAATGGAATTGGAAGTCTGGTATCTAGACAGACCCAAACAAGCTTCATATCACACCTCTAATCATCACCTAAACTGGCACCTGATCATAGTTGAACAATGAAAAAAGTTTAGTGAACAAGTAGAATATCACCTTTCTATTAAAAGTATTTGCAATCAAGACATCAATCAAAGATAGAACTGTTTCAGTGACATTCTACAAAAAGCTGCAAAAAAGTATATATCTAAAAAGAAAAAATACTGCAAAATGAAAAATCACTATAACAATACAGAAACTGTTCTTCTTCTTATACAACTGCAGAAATTTCTCATATATCTAAGACAGTCATCAATAGCAACAATAGAGAATTAAACTCTACAATCAATTGAACTACCCAGCTATATACAAAAACTTCTTCCAAATCTAACAGTGATATTGAACAAAATAAAAACTAACAATTTCTTCTCATATATTCAACATTGGATTAAAGTTATTAAAGACAACATCAAAATACATAAAATAGTTGCCAAAGCAATCTCCCAAAGAAGACAAGTGCAAGCCATCAAAAAGAAAACCTGAATCAGATAAGAGTTTCTCAATAATAACAAAAGAGTCATAATAGATAATATTATGGAAAGACCTAGAAAACAAATACTTCTGAACAAGATAATTATACAAAACTTAGATGAGATAAAGATTTTTTCAAAATCAACAGACATCAAGGACAAAGTTTGAGAACATTTCTATAACTGGACACTATCTAGAAATATTGATGATATCACATAACACCCACACTGGCTAGAAGAATACAAGTCCAAATCACATATCAAGAAACACTTCTACAAAGATATGCTTGACAACATTTCGATATAAGAATTGAAAAAAACAATCAAACAGTGTAGCTCAAAATTTGCTCCTGGTCCAAATCAAATTCCTTATATCACATATAAATATCTGCAAGGCAAAGCAAAAACAGAACTGTATATAATTTTTAATCTAATAATTCGATATGAAATAATATACAAAGAAATGGAGCAGAAATTACATCTATCCCATACCCAAACCCAAAGACTGGGCAAACAATCTCAACATAACCAAATCTATAACACTTTTGAATACAGAAAAAAAGATTTTCATCAAAATCATTAATGACTGCTTAATCACTTGCCTTACTAAACATAAAATACTATTTAAACTCAACTGAATGGCACTTCCAGGCAACAGCACATAGGACCCTATACATATTCTAAACAATATTATCGAACATACAAAGGAGAACAAACAACAAACTTGAATCCTAAGTCAAGACATGTCCAAAGCATATGACTCAGTCAATATAAGAATGTTACAGCTAGCCCTTCAAAGAATTCAAATATCAACACAAATCACTCAAATCCTTAGCAATATACTATAAGAGCAATCCAATGAAGTCATAATCTGTTTTACCTAACAAAAGCATATCAAGTAAAAGATAGAATCAATCAAGGTGACACAATATCACCAGTTATTTAAAAATTTTCTACAATCCTCTTCTCTCAATAGTTAGTCAATATTACAAAGGATATACAATTAGCTTTGCAATCTGTACTGATTTCAAAAAGGACTGGATAAATAAAATGACCAATATTGCTATCAGTGCCTATATGAATGACACCACTTGATTGACAAGTTGCAAAAGTGATTTTCAAAGAATAATAGATACAGCTGTGAAATTTTACTATATAAATAACATTCAAGTTAATCTAGCAAAGTCACAACTAATCACCATTAATGCAACTGAAAAAGAATGCCAGCTTGGGATCATAATGAAAGGCCAAATAGTATAAGGGTACTCAAAAAACATACCCATCAGAATCTTAGGTGTCTGGTATATCAGCTTTGATTGGAAAGACTATCATAAAACTCTAATAAAACAAAAAATCACAAACACATGTACACTTTTGGACATGAAAAAAGTAATCATAAACAAGCACAATATATTATCAATCACATCCTTATGCCCAATATTGAATATCTTTACAATAACCTTATCCTAACTCATCAAACCTGCAACCAACTGATGAATAATCTTACAACCATATTCAAGCACAAAGTTGAACTTGTCAGAACAGCACCCAGTAGTATACTATATAATCAACATGAACACAACATAATATACCTTTGGTATAGATAAGTCCAGTTACATGCTATTAAAGGCCAAAAAAGTCAAAACAAAGTTCAGAATTTTCGCAATGATCACGTGACCGACGATTGTGATGCGACTGAAGCTTACGCAAAACAATCAATTGTTGACTATCACCATACCCCTTGCAAGCTAGAAGAATGCATGACAATCCATTCATATTAAAAAGGAAAAAAACTATGAGCTGAGGTAATAGAAAATTAGCTGATCACGAAGCAATTTATACATGACATAATACTAGAATAGCCATAGTAATTATGTAATAGCCCTATGTGTAAAAATGTATAAATATAACTTTCTTCAATGACTTAATAAAATGACAAATCTTAAGATAAATCTTTTGAATAGATTGTTATAACAGTGAAGTTATAAGTAGTTTTAGGAAAAACTACCTTGAGACTCGCCCAAATTTTTTTACACCTCTGCCTTGATTTTGGTATTGTTTTGTGTATATGATAGAAGAACAGACTCTTCTATCTGCAAGTTACGTGAGCTTTTGGGTCATTAGTGACAGACTTGCTGATTAGCCTGCTACAATGCTGACAACTGGTGCACTAGAATCAATTAAGAAAACATTACATGAGACATTGCTTACCACCATCTCCAAACACTGCAGAATATGTTTTGGTCCATAAAAGAGATATACAACAATATTCAGGTCCATATACTCAAACCAGAGAGAAATTTGACACATGACACAATCTGAGAATTTAGAACATATGGCTTTATCTTCTACAGAGTTTACCACAGTAACTTCCAAATGATAAAAAAAGTAGATACTATCATAGAAGAAATAGTAAAACTGAAGACATATAGAAAAATCCACTCAGGACTAAAGAGACACAACATACTCTTCACTGGGCAACTTCTTAATAAGAATAGAAAAAAGGTCCTATGATGGTGCCAAGCCATCAGAATTCAATACAAGATAGTATCAAGTCCAACCCTATATGGTTTTTTAAATTACAATACATCTTTATATTATAGATCTCAAAAGAACAACAAAAATATACAAACTACTTTTTACAATGCAGCCCTCACACTGAAATACAAACAATAAGATCCCACTGGATTGTCATAAGAATAAATAACTATGTATTAATAGAAAGGAAACAGAAAAAAGTAGACAACAACTAGACATTATATAAACACAATATACAAGCACCCAACTAATCATCACTATTTGAATATGAAGGCTGCAATATTAACCAAAATAACAAACCCAAGTCCAAGTGCACTTTCACAACTACCAATAGAAAAACAACATTGATCCACATCCAACGTAGCAAAATATCAACAAGACTTCATCTTACAGAAAACAACACAGTTCTCAGAAACAGAGTATCATCCAACTCAATATCAATTGCACTAAATAGACAGCAGTATATCTTATTTCCAATCAAACACAATGGAATAGAGGGCCCAGATGCAGAAACACATCACATAATGAAAGAACTCAAAATAATACTAAATGTTGAATATACCACCAACAGCGAGCTGACAAATATTGCACTCCAAATTCAAAATGATATCAATTTCAAAATATACATAGATGGCTCCATGTTGCAACATGAAAATCAATACTATATGGGTTTTGGCTGGATTATAATCATTAGAGAGAATCAAGAATTACAATTCTGAGGACAAATAAAAAACTTCCTCTTCTCAACTAGAGCTGAACTAGTAACTATTATGATAGTAGTAAGTGTATTATTCACTTTCAGTAGGGCAACTATATACACAGACAGCTAGGCAGCTATTAATAGTATACAAAAAACAATGAAACAAATCATATATATAACCTCAGAAAACAAAAAAACCTAGAAATCTTACAAAAGATCCTTGATATAGTTGGACAAAATTATTTCAAACTTGAATTTACAAAAGTTAAAGCACATTCTGGTCACAAATATAATGAACAAGTAGATCAGCTAGCTACTATTGACATCAACAAGGGATAATTCCTGAACATAAAATGATATACATCACTCCAATTCAAAATCAGAAATATACACTAATTCCCAATAAGATTACACAAAAATTGAGATCCTTATTAAAAGCATGACAAAAGAACTAACCAAAGCCATACATCTAGTAAAAAGGAGACTCCTTAATAGAATAAGAAACAAATTCAGTGATAGATTAATTTGATACATCCACTGGCCTACAACAATGAAAAACCTCCAACAAATCCAAATAAGCAACTCCACAATGGATTAAAAAGATCAACAACAAAGGAAGTTCGACCTCAGCCTCTGTAATGAAAAGTTACCTACCAAAACTAAACTTTTTAGCCACTTGCCCACCTTATATAAAGATAACAGATGTATCAAATGCAACAACAGAGAAATAAATATCCTTCCTTTCTCTGCAAAGATCAACAGGAAAAAACAGAAATGCAGATTTAATATATTATAGTCCAAAAGATATTGCAACTTAGCAAAACACCAGATATAGAAAGACACTTAAAAGAATATCAGAAAAACAATTCACTACACTTTCTAAAATACTTAAAATGCCTGATCAAAAAAGCTATCCTAAAAGAAACAGTTAACATAGTTACCAAATACATATCAGATCACTTCTCTAGAAAACAATGTATAAAGAAATCTAACAAGATATTAGCAGATATCTACTTAGCATCTGAAAAACAAGATGCAATGACTTTCACAAGTGAAAAGAGATACAAGGCATCACAAGAAAAATCAAGAGAGCTACCAAATATAGCACACCAATAAAAAGTGATTGGCTTAATGAAACAGAAAGATACATAAAAGATCAATTCATTGACTTGGTCAACAACTACATAGACAAATATATAAAAAACATTACAACTCATCAGATATTTTTAAAATTTTATATAGCACCAGTCCAGCCTTGATTGGTTAGCTCCCTAACAAGGTGGCAATAAGCTGCGAGTAAAGATGGGTCCCTAAAGGGGAAGGCAGGAACAAAAGTCAAATGTCCTTCACTAGGAAAAATTAAAATTTTTAAATTAATAACTATAAAAAAACTACCCACAATTATTCTTCAATATCTAAATCATTGATTTATAACATTTCCTGATTTTTGTCCCTATTAAAGTGAAGAGCTATGAATTTTGTCCCTCAAAAAGGGACATAAGTGATTTGTGAAATTTTATATGCTAAATACTTTAGGGACCCATCATTAGTTGCGAGGTGAATTTTTTCTTTTCTATCAAACTTTACTTGGTTAATATAGGTAGTACTAACACAAACATATGTATATTTTACTTAATTCAAATAAAGTAAGGCTGAGTCAGTAGTTATAAAAAATAAAAAAAACAAAAACAAAAAAAAAAACATAATTAATTAGTGATTAATTAGTGATTATGTAATTAATTAGTGATTATATAATTTTTTTTTTAAACTGGCAAAGCCCTGCCATTGAGTTTTTATTTTATTTTTTTTTAAAACTGGCTCATCCCATACCTTTTCTCGTGCTTTATTAAGAAAAGATCATATTTAGCAACAATTGGGATGAATACTTTCCCGTACTGTCTAAGGATTTACAAATTACTAGTGAGAAATAGAACAGGGAGCTATCTATTTTTATGACTCGATCTATGTCTAACCTAATCAGGATAAGAAAAATACATGACCATCTAATGTAAATACTTCTCTTTTAAAAACAAAGTGGGGACTAGTGAGATACACAAGCTGTGCACTACTTACTCATCCCCATATTCAGGAATCGACATTATCTAGAGTACACTAATGCATCCACCGATCGGCCTGTTGCCATTCACTATCGGGCCTAACTTGCCAGGACTCACACAAGAGTCCCCAAACTATCCGATGTTGAAGATCTCTTGAACTAGTCTTGCGACTAGTCAGTATTAAAAGAAAAAAATTAAAGTGAAGGGGAGGGTTGAAAATATTTATAAGAAAATGAAAAGGGGGAAGGAATGAAGGGACGCCTAACAACTACTCATCCACCCAACTTTGCCTCTGAAGGCACTCAGTCCATAGCCTTGATACTTTTGGAGTTAATGAGAGAGAGAGATCACAGTCCATGTGATGTTTATTCATCTGCACAACTAGCTGGTGACTTATAATGGACCTAAGGTTCTTATGAAGCTTAGGAAATACATTCACATTCCATGTCATGTATATTCTTGTTTACATTTCTGTTAACCATAGAACAACCAATTCCAGACATCAGCCAATCAAACTGTCCAAAATCTGATGTAACAGAAAATTCAGGGTCAAGCTGGGGTAGGCAAAATTTCCCAAAAAAATCAAGAAAACTGTTACATGCTGAAAGAGAAGCCATTTTTGCCTATGGTATTGATGTCTGTCTACTGACTGGCATGGAATTGTTGGCCCAAACTTTTTCCTAGACTCTGGGACCTCCATAGAGAAGAGAGGGAGGATACTTTTTCATCTGGTTTCTTCTTCCTAAAAAAGTTTTCTTGCCATTAACTTCTTAGGTAGGGGGTTTGTAAAGAGAAAAGGTAAATAAGAAGGATATAATATGACTACTGCCAAGTGAAGCAGGTGTTTTAAGAAGAGTTTTGAAGTTTTATTACTCTCAAAACATAAAGTTTTGGAGGAACGCTTCTTTGGAAGTGGTGGTCAGGAATCTATGGAAAAGAGTTTCCTGCCATTGAGTTTTTATTTATTCATTAATACAGGCTTATATATGCAAATTTAATTGTGAGTCCAGAACTCAGTGAATTACATTCTCAACTCTTTCCCATTTACCTGTGACGCAGCAACCTTAGGATATAAGCGAGTAAAAGAGAATAACATGCAGAGGACAAGAAGACCGCAATACGAGAACAGCAGGCCGAACTACAATATAAACAAGCTTTCTAGAGGACAGGTCACCCCTATAATGAACAGCAATATATGAACTCAAGAAAAGAAGTAAACAACAGCAACAGCAACAACATGAAGTCCTGCACAAAATAAAATTTCATCTTCTTCCTCCGCAAACACCAGTTCGGACAGAACAACAGCCAGCTCTACAAGCAGAAAATCTCCAACAGCCACGAACAACCCAAGTGACAGTAACAGCATACACTCCTGGAGTGAACAAGTAGAACACGAACAGCAACAGATAGTATCTTTCCATGGGCAAGAGGCGACCGACACTCAGATGGAGGAACCAAGACAAACAATAAATGAAGACTTTGATATGGATATGGACACAAGCAGAGAATATCCAGACTCTGAACAAGAGTGGCACACGGCAGGTAGCAGTAAAAAGAAGGGTAAACAGCCCATGACATATAGTAATAAAACAAGACCACGTCCAAGATCTCCTTTTGATCCTAACCTCAGATACGGAAGAAATAGAGTCAAACTTGGAATCAAAGCATCCCTCATCCTAAATGAAAAGAACCACGACAAGATAACATACCTGACTAAAGCTCTAAATTCGCCAGAAGGCCTTTTTCTTATTCAACATGAACACTACGAAGAAGAAGATTACATCATCACCATCTTTAGTAACCAGCAGGTAGCAGACTACGCAAGCAACCTAATCTTACCTAATACCGATAATCTCAGGCTGACACAAATGGAAAAAACCATTCACAGACTGAATAAGGAATACAGTATCAGAGTCTGGGACATTCTCCTGAATACCCGTCTCATAGATGTACAACAAACATTCATCAAATTTGATCAGATCAACAATATCAAGATGACAACGAGACAAATGTGGCAGACTGCGACAATCACATTTACAAACAAGGAAGATAAGCTTAAGCTCCTGATCCAATAGTGCACCTTAATCAGAGCAGATTAAGTACGAATTTTCGATGCAGAATGGGAACTAGAACAAATAAAGAATCGGGACCAATACTCACTCAAACTCACAAATCTTTTACCAAACACAAACACTTTCGACCTCAAAAGAATATACCAAGAAATTGCAGCCAAAACGTGGTATATCCCACGGCTCCTATCATATAGACAAAGAAAATATGCAGTGCTTAGTTTCGAAGATGATGACACTCTCCAACAAACACTTATGAAAACCTTCACCCTAGAAGAAATGACAATTGAGTACAAGCCAATCGACACCAAACTATGCACTATCTGTAACAGTGCACAATATTTAGTGGCAGGCTGCAACATCAAAAAAAGAAGAGAACAATGGAATGAATTTAATCAAGAACAAGCAAATAAGTTTGAAAAGTTGTACCAGTGTTTCAAACCAGCAAACTCTGCACCCATCCGAAAGCTCACTCACTCCTCAGAAAGAAGACCAACAAGACTTGAAGGATTTTATGCAGCTGCAGTAAAAAATCAACACTCGAACGAAAATCCAGCCAATTCGCAAGACAACACTACACAAGACATTGCACATATACTCCTTGAAATCCAAGGAGAACTAAAATCGATCAAAGCAGCTTTACACAACTTGGATGAAAGAATTGACAATCTGGAACAATATTGTTATGACAACGCAGAAAGTATGGAAGAAGACCAAATACAAGACATGGAAGAGAACAGACAGAACCCTATAAACAACTTTGCACTAAATGACATTCATCAACAATAGCAACAACTTCACAATTCCATCGGCAACATAAACTGGACTATGAATGCACTAGTATCTACAATCGCAAACATCATCCCTGGCAGCACAACTCCATTCACAACAAATTCACAATAATGGGTAACTCGATCAGTAACAATTCTCCAGCTAACAACGATCCAAGCAATCAACTCAATGTACAATACAACTTCAATCCTCAACTAAAAGAACACAACCCGGCAGACACTAGTCAAACAACATCAGTCAACAATACCAAAGGAAAAAACAATCGAAGTAGTAGTAACACAGAACATGTTAACACAAGCATAATACATATCACAAAATATCCACACACAAAACAAAACATAGTTCAAACAAACGAGCATATCACTATACAAATGGATAGACCCTACTGAACAATAGCAACGTACAACGTACAAGGTCTAAACTCAGATCTCAAACTCACATCATGAATGGAAACCTGGCACCTAAATGAATGGGATATAATCATTTCAACAGAAACTAAGGGAAAGGAAACAAAATCAAAATTCTAGAGGACAGAGGGATACACGTCATGGTGGTACAGCAACAACGATAACAGCTCCGGAGTAGGGAGTTCCCTAAAACAACATCTAGCAGACAAAGTAATTCGCATTCAAAGACAAGAAGGCAGGCTTATATGCGTCGACCTTGCCTTTCCTAACAAGAAATACTGCAGGATAATTGGTGTATATTCACCAGCCCAAGCAGGAACGGAGAGAAATCAAATACAAACACAAATCCTAAAATGAATCAAATAATATAACTACGACAATTGATATATAATACTGGGAGGTGACTTCAACTCTTACTCCGACGGCTGCAAGGACAAGCTAGCAAGCAACAGAAAAATACCCAAAAACACAACCAATCCTTTCTTTGCACAACTCCAAGAAATGG
>CAJVPT010001928.1:0-19340 GCA_910592055.1 Acaulospora colombiana | reverse complement strand
ATAAGATTGAGATCCTAGCGGCATGGCAAAAAGAATCTGAGACTTTTCTTAAAGAATTTGACAAGTTGTATCAAGAACGTAAGAAGGAAGTGGACAAAAAAATGGTATAACTAGTAGTTGACAATAGAAAAGAAAAATACGAATTAGATAAATGGACCTCTAGACTAATAGAATCAACCTCGCAAACTAGTTCAAGTACTTACAACTTTTGCGTAGGATTAGTAGAAAGTGATACAATAAAAGAAGCTACTAACCTAAACTGTTATGAAAAAAAGCTAGAAACAATGACAAAAAAATGGATTCTAAAAGTACAAAAGAAAATTTGCAACCAGATTTGAAAACAAGTCTGAAATTGAGATGTCAAAAGATTATAGAATGGAAACAAGAACAATGAATTGATAAAAGAGCAAAATATAAGAAGACCCAGGAAGCAAGAAGGCAAGATCCACAAGATAATTCTAGTCATAAAAGCACAAGGCAAAGAGAAGAAGTAAAAGAGAAGGAAAACAAAAACCTGGTAGAAATTATAAGAAATAGAATTAAATATGGAATGAAGTGGTTGGGGTTTTGATTCTTGTCAAAATATTGTACAGTGATCCGTAGTAGTGACCTGCGGGCAATGATGTTAGAAGTTGGAAGAATTTCTACCTGAACTACTAACAGAGTGATAAATCACTTCCAAAGTTGTACTTAGAGTCCTAGATAAATGTAAGACTTTGATGAATGAGTTAGTTAGAGATTTAGCTTTAGCGACACATATATAATATATAACTTACAATTATTTAATAAAGCATACATAACTAGCCTGACAAAGGGTTATATTAAAATATATATATATATACTGTATATCATAATCTGATATATAAAAGTCTTTAAATTAATATTTTTTATTATAATTTAATAAAAATTGTTAAATTTAAATAAAATTTAAATATTTTTATAATAATAATCATTATTATATATTAATATTTTATTAATAGACCTATGGGTCAATAACACAGTGGTAACACTCTTAGGTCACCAAGTACTGTTTTCAAGTTCAATACTAACGTGAAGCAGTATCACCTAAGCCTAGATAATACAGGAAGATTCTATCCAGCTTATGATGATAATCACTACCACTTAAGGCCAAGATCTTGTTTGATCATGGAATAACCAAAGATCACAAGATGCTTTAACCAGTTTTATAACTTCTTCAAATTCATTACAACCTTTCATGAGCATGGAATGGGAAGCTCTTTTTTACACACTAGCTATTTACCTCAAGTTTGAAAAACATGTCATAGAAAATTTTGATTATTTACTAAAAGAGATTGAAGATATATTGCAAAGTAGTACTGAAGTCATCTCGCTATACATGGTAGATTTCACAAGCTCCTGCAGATAGGTTGAAGATCTACTATCATAAAAAACTGGATACTAATGGAGCTCTGACATATTAGTTTGAGGAGGGTCTCTATTAACTAAGATTTGTTCAAGACTCCATATGATCTTCCCATAGGCAAGCTGTAATAGATCATGTAAAAAGTGTTTTCAATATAATGCGATGACATCAAAGACTTCACACGAATACTTTGTAGGCATACTGTAATAGGTATTGTAAAAAGAATATCAAGTGGGACGAGATACAAAAAAGGGGGTTCTGTACCTTGACTCAATAGCAAAAAGCTGAGAAGGGGTATAAATGTAGAAGTGAGTAGTTGGACATCTTTCAGTAACAAGTTGTGTAGGTGTTGATGGTGGTCATAATAGTCAATTGGTTGTAACAGTTATTTGTCACAAAAACGAGTTTATCACTTAATATATAAGACCATAATAATATACAGACATAAGTTGGATAAGAGTTCAGAGTATAGCACTATGAAATTTGTATTTATAGTCTATAGTGGTTTTATAATAATAAACAGACTTTGTTTAACCCATTAAAAAAAAATTTATTAATAAATTTCATATATAAAATTTATATATAAAAAATAATAAAAAATATAATTTTTATTATTATAAATTTTTATCAAAAAATAAGTATAAGATCAAGAAAAAAAATTTTTTTTTTTGAATTTATAAAGAAACAATAAAAATTTCTTATTAAACTCAAATTATTTTTTTAAAATTAAATTATTTTTTTATCATATAAAATTCATTTTAAAAATTTTAATTTTACTATAATATTTATATAAAATTTTAAAAATCCTTAATTATTCAATTTAATTTATAATTAATAAAAAAGTTCTTGTTTATAAAAAAATTAAAAAAATTTGTTTTTGTTTAATAAATTTATTCATTAAAATAATTTTAATAAAAAAATAATAATAAATCTCAAATAAAGAATTTATTATTCTTTCTAAAAATAGTAATGATTTTTTTCTTATTAAAATAGAATTAATTTTTCTAATATATATATATATATATATATATATACTATATTTTATATTTGTAATATATAATAAAAATTTGGATATTATAAAAAATTAATTTTTTATTTTCAAATTGAATATTTATAATATTTTCAAAAAAAATTTTAAGTAATTAATTTTTATATTTTAAAAAATATAATATATTATAAATTTTCATTTTATTTTGCTTATTGATTATCAAATTACGAATAAAAATTATAATTCAATATTTGTCCAAAGACTTTTGCATCATGCTGTATATATTTAATTTTTTAAAAAAAATCAATATTATCAAAAATAATCAATTGACATAAAATATACAGTATATATATTAGACAAGTTTTTATTAATCGTATTACTGTAATATATTTAACAAATTTTTAAATAATAATAAAATAATAAGTTATTTAAATCCAAATCTTTTTGGTTCTAATTATTAAGCCAAGCCAAGTTTTTGATAACAGTTTTTTTTATTTCAATTGAAGTAAAGTAATAAATTCTATGGATTATATTGAATATAAAAAGTTTGATAAATAGTATTTTGATCGATTACCATTTAATTTAACTATGTATTGATGATATCATTTATAAAAATATGATAAATAATCAAACCCTTTGATACTCTTTTTTAATGAACACAAAGTTTTTCGACGCCTGATACCATTTTATGGAATCTTTAATTCTTTAACCAAAACCATCAATAGTGTGATCATCATACTTTATAAAGAATACTGTATATAATTTATTTTAAATTAAATTCAAAAGTAGAATGCAACTATTATTTTTATTGCATTCTATAAAATAAAATTAATCGACAATAATTATAAAAATAAATAGGATTTCGCAACTATCTTTATGCGAGCCGCAGAATTTTCCTGATAAAATCGCAAAAAAATCTATAAAGCCAACGTGTTAATTAATTATCAAAGGAAAAAGCGTCGAATTTATTCCAGACCTGATTTTTTCAGCATTAAGTGAATAGGAAACGGGAACAAGAGGGCATCATTAAGAGAACCGATAAAAATTATGATATTGAAGATGAATTAGAAGAATATTTATTTTTCAAATGAAAAACATGTCACACTTTTATCAAATGACATTGGTTATGAAGATCAAGGTTCTATGGAATATCAAGGGACTTTACTTCGGACGATTATATTCTTTTTATGGATTATTTACCAAAGGGATCTTTGCGTGAAAATCTTCACCTCGTGACACAAATGGAGTGCAAATAGAAGATAAATTTATTATTTTATATTTCCTTCGATCTCAGATAATTCACTAATAATGTGCTACTTCCGATCTGGCTCTTTCATAAGCAAAATAAAGTGGCAACTGAATCCGATGGAGCATATGGAATTTTACTGTATGTTGCTTTATTTGGCAACCCGAACTTTAAAGCGTGCAGATATATTGGTCCTATTAGGTTGTCATATGTTTCTTAAACCAGAGGTAAATGGGGAAAAAAAAAAAAAAGAAAGAAAGGAGAAGATACAATCCATGATAAATAAGAGAATCAAAACTAAAACCAGAAATAAATTAGTAAATAAAATAAAAAGAAAGAGGTTGGTAAAAATAAAGGTGCAATATCTTTCTGAGAAAATAAGAATTAACAAAAAGTTTTTTATTATGAAAAGAAATTTTATACAATGTAATCTAAAATACATGGTTACTGTATCTATGATAAACTTTATTATAATTTAAATCCAAACAAAATAAAATTAAAACATTGTATTTTTAAATGAATTCAAAAATGCAAATGGCTGGCATTTTTTATCCCTAAAAAATCCAATAAGAATATTTATGATTTTTTTTTAATAACTTGAAAGGTTTTCGGATTAGTATAATTGTCGTATGGTTTTAATGTGGGTACCGTGCTGTTCAAATAAAAATTTTCGCTGGTTTTTGCACGCATGCTTGTCATTACGTACGTATAACACACAATGACGTCGCCGCAACACATGCCGACAAAATGATTTATTGAATTTGATATTATTAATTCGGTCCACAGTGCGTCTAGTATGATCGAACTGTAGATAATATTTCACTTGGTGTCTAAAAAATTTTCGTTCAAAAGATATATGCATCCTTTTTTCGCATCACCTTAAAAACCTCGTACTCCTCGACCTCGGCAATAGCCGGCCCATTGTTCTTAAGGATCGGTTTGCTGTAGTGAAGTTGACTGCAACTACATTTGCACTTTTTCGTAAATTCATAATAATCCAAGTATAGATCGATCCTGAAGCAAGGCCCATAAACCTCATTGTTTCCAATTGGGTTTGAAGCTATCGGTCGGGATACAATTGACATCGAAGGATCGTTATAGTTCAGGTTAAATATGAAACTCTTATTCGTCTGTCCATAAGTATTATCACTCTTCCAGTCCAAAGGGTTGTAGCCGCCCAAGAGCTCATTGGTGTTCTTGATCCTAACGATGATCAAGGTGGAACCCTCGTAATCACATTTCGAATGAAATTTCTTGGGGGTGAATCCATCCTTGGTACCCCTTAGTAATAAATCAAATTTATAAGGTGAAGTTTCAGTGGTATAAGTGGTATTATTATCGATCCAATTTGCGAAATGTACCACATGTCTTAGTCCAATCAATAGGGAGTCAACTCCACGATGCTTCATGTTTGAAGACCTAGGCCTAGAGTTCGCCAAAAAATGATATTCTAAAATTCGGTCGTATAGATTTCGATCCATGATCTTTCGAAATGGTTCGACTTTCAATATGAAGTCGTCTGGACTGATGTGTTCAAATTTTATCAAGGATATGCAGGGTTTCAGTATATTCTCTAATTCTTCAAAATCAGATGAGGTCCAATCCGTGATGGCCGAAGGTAATGTTGGAATTTGAGCCATACCCCATCGTATTATGATATCCCAAACTTCCCCTTCTTCGATCGGAAGATCCTCGTGTTTGAGCAATGATATCAGTGCATCCTGTCCAAGAAAATCAAAATCCTCAGCTTGGAATATGGTATAGGGGAGGTAAGTGATGGCATTGGCGCAAAATTTTTGTAGCCTCTTAAATGATTCATGCTGCGATGCTATTTTGTGAATTAATCCGAAATTTTGGAGTAAAGAGTTTTCCATGGTGAGAATTAGGTATTCTTGTATGCAATCAAACAATTCTGAAAGACCCAATTCATCCGCCGCGACCAAAATGTTTACCACAAATCTTAAATCTTCAGAGTTAAGTTTGAATATTCCACTATACATGTATCTAGGCAATGGCGTGCGAATCGATCGATGAGGGAAGGGGGGAGACCGACGAGTGAAGTTTCGTCAAAAGAGGAGACATCATCAGGGCCTTTCCGTGTCGATTTACGAAAACCGTAATAATTAATAAATTAAACATGACCACTCACTTTATGATCACCTCAAATTCTTTTGGATGAATGTTGGGCTTCTCAAACACTATCACATTTTCGACTCTCTTAGCCCAGTTATCTGATAAAGCGATTCTGAAATAGGATGACCTCGCCCTTAGAACCATCGAGTGCGCCCGGAACTCTTTGATATGATTGAATTCGCCGCCGACCCGGATGACAACGTCCGAGAAATTTCCATTCTCCAATAATGATTCGTAATCACGAGAGAGATCTTTTAAAAATGAGATGATCATGGTTTGCCTTCGAGAATTTATTTGTGTGCGTACGTATTGTAGCGTCAATCCTCTAAAGAAACGGTTTAAGTTTTTAATCCTTTCATCGAGATGACGATAAGAAAAGCATGCGTAAGTATGCATGCAGATAAATATGTCTATTGAGAACCAAAAAAAAATTATCGGAAATTGCCATACTTGGAAGGGCCAATCGCGTACACGTTTGCAATTTCATTATGCCCACCAATCCCAGATGTGATCTTCCATTCAGTCAATTGTTTTTCTCGGATCGAGATTTAACCTTACGCCTTTTGGTGATTACGTGTGACAATTCGGTTTGAGAGGACCATAAGATTGGTTTGTCAAAATCGCAAAAAATTCACGAATCACATATATCAATCCAAAGAAAATGTAATACAGTGCTAAAAAAGGGGTTTTTCGGTTAGCGCCTCCGATGAACGAAAAAATTTTCAAGGGTAGCAACGTAAGTAGCATCCATTCGTGATTATACACTGCCGAAGCATGCCGTCTTTTCGACTTTGGATAGGCCACTTTAGAATACCCAGCATGCCCGAATTTTTATGGGGAGCATCCTGATCGGCGGACTTAACGCGCGTGCAAAAAAAAGAAATGAAAACAATTGCCCGTAAAGTTAAAGGATCGTATCACAAAAGATCCATTTCGAATCTACTGTATCTCGGATAAAAATCTCGTCTAAGACCGATTTGAAAAAATTTGTTGGTTTAATGCGACCGGATAGACGAAAGATTATACTGCATGAAATCTTGACCATACTCAGTATCACATATTGGTTATATACAGTATAAAAATAAGCAGTAAGGTACAGTACTTATACGTATTTTATTTTATTTTTTTATTTTTCATTTTAAAATATTGAAAATAACATTTAATGTATATTTTAATTTCTCATGACTAAAAATATATAATATATTGTTTACGTTTTATTTTTCAATTTAAAAAAATTCATTTCGAGTATGCAATCGTTTAAAAAGTCATAGAAACAGACAAACAAAAAATTAAACAAAAATAAAATAAAATAGTGTCCTATGCATAACATAACCATAATACCCATATTTGTTTTTGTTTTGTTAATTGAAAAATTCAAACGCGTCTTGTCTCGAGTATTTGTTAATAGTTTCGAAAAAATTACGTCAAGGGTGAGGTTTCCTTTGCTTTGATCTTAGTCAGCTTTGTTTCACATACATGTAATTCTACTATATGACGTTAAATATTCTCTCATAATCCGGGTATGTACGTCATCTTGAAACGCAATTGACTCATGTTTCCCCTGGAAAATTTCACTGGAATGACGGTGTTGACGTTTGTATTTCGCATGAAGGATCCAAAATGATCTCATCATTTGTAATGAATGATGATTAGATAACGGAACGTAAGCTTTGTTTTAGAGCACGAAATCGTATAAATACTCCCAAATATCGCCTTTCTTTCTCCCGTTTTTTCAAAACTAAATTTCATCTCGCAAAAAAAGAGGAGAATCAAATTACTGTATCTATCCCGTTAACGACAGCAAATCAATTCTACGAGCAACCCAATTTTTCTAAAATGTCGTTCCACGCAAATGCTCAAGACGTTCCCGAGACTCAAGCGCATCCGGTTAAGTCCGATACTCAGGAGCAGAGATCTGAAAAATCCTATAAGGCCGCCGCTCATAATCCCACCGTTTCTCATGAGGCCAGGTAAATCTACTCTGACTGTCAGTCGCGTAAAATTATGTAATATGTGCTCAGTATTTTTTTTGTTCTCGTAATCTTTTAGGGTTCACGCAGCTGAGAAATTGGCCGAGCTTCACGAAAAGAGAACGGGTGACAAGATCGACCCAAGTTATGAGGCTGGGTAAATGCATTGCCTTTTCATTCCTTGGTGGATGCCGTTCGTTTCTTGATCGCGTCTCTAACCTGAATTTACTTTATTCGCCACATAGCATCGGGGATAAAAAAGCAGAACAATTCCAATAGACTTGATCCATTTCTTTAGTTACATTGGTTAGCTTTATTTGGGTGTGATATTTTTTTATGAGTTGTTCTATGTAAAATTTGAGTGTGAGGAAATAAAATATTTTTTAGCATCATTTCATAGCGTCATGCATGGTTTAACGAGTGCAAAGAAATCGTGTCATGCATGATGTGCAGATCTTGCATGTGAAAATGTTATTGCTTAATACTGTAGTTAAATAAGCGTAATTTTATATAAGTCGGTTGGTCAATATAGCAAGAAAAATTGTAAGCACTGTGTTAATTCGCGCCCGTCACGTCCGCGGTGGTTTCAGACTCGTAACTTTACCATAGACTCTTTGATTTATTCAGAAAGATTCACGTTCGAGATAATGAGGTCTATGATACGGTATATAGTTTAACGGAAAGTCGAAGTGAATTAACACCATACGCAATTTCTTTTGCACATTAAAAATTAAAACGAAAAGCTAAGAAACGAAACAGAAAGAAAAGCAATGTGGTCATACATAAAGGCGTATGAAGAAATGTCCATCTTCGACTTACTTATTCAAAAATTACATGACGATATTGAAGTTGGAGAAGATCCGGAATCCAAGTTGTTTCAAGCTCATTCTATTAGTTTTATCATCGGTGGACATATTTCAGGAATGCTTTGACTTCGACATTGAATCGCGGCATTGAAGAAAGGTATATGTGTGACGGCAAAGCTAATATGAATGGTTGGAGAAAAATTATGCAGAGCGTGACGACAAGGGAACATATGACAATGAAGGTAACGAGGAGAAATATTTCACAACTGACGTAAGGAACAAATGTTTTATAAAATTCCAGATATTTCTGCCAAAATGTTAGAAAACAAACAATCGCCTAATTAAATTGTGGCTTTTGCTGACACACGTCACGTTTTTCAAAATAAACAAACAGTTACATTTGCACCGGCATGATGTGCATTGAGGAAGAGAGGTCCTTCTGATTTTATTCTTGGCACCCCGATCGCTGCGGATCGTCTTGAACTTACCGAGTTGGGTCAGCCAGTTCAAAAATATGATCGAACATCGCGGCGAATGGTTACACGAAAAATTTCATATGATGAGCTTTCAACACGAATCCTTCAAAGGACTCCAGAGATATTGTGTCAACGTGATGATCAATGATCTCGTGATTACAAAGGTTCTTGATTTCAAGCAAATGCATGCTCAACGTGATTACTTGAAATCGATGTTTGGAAATTTGCGATAAAGTGGGAAATTCTACTCTCGAACCGAATCACAAGAATTGGTCGACGGATCATTTCATAATCATGAAAGGAATTCTTAAACCATTATTTGCCGCTTGTTAGGTTCAGGGAGGGAGATCATGTCTAGGCAATTCTTTGAGAACTTGAGGCCATTCAAGAAAATCCTTCAACCTGGAATGTACAAAGAAAGAACTAATGAGATACTTTAAGGTGCTAGGGAACGATTCTCTTTCAATTATCGTTTGGCCGCCAAGACGCGGGTTAATTGACTCCGTCGTAATTACTCCGAAACACGCTGCCTTGGTATGTTCGCTATCATTATAATAACATAACATTAATTATAGTCATTCAAACCAACTCTTCTTCGTTACATATGATATCTCAAGTTGGATAGACCAGAGGGCTTATGCTTTATCCTCTCTCGGATTTAATCATTATAATGTGGAAACAAGCCCATATTAATTTAAACTAATTTTACGGATTAGTCGTGATGGTTACGCCCTCGAAACGTTTCACACGCTTGTGTGTTTTCAAGGGAAAAAAAAATTTTTCGATGGTTCAGCGCATTCCAAAGGCACCAACCCCTTCCCCCATGACCTCAGATTATGGTTATAAAGGTCCACGAGACAGGCGTAATTCTCGGTGGTTACAATCCACTTAAATGGGAATCGAGAAGTAGGCGGGTGAAATCTCAGGATTGCTTTCTATTTTCGTTCGCCAATCGAATCACCATTGAAATTTGATAGCACCTACGGTCCGTCGTTTGGAGTTTTCGACCTACTGGTGTGGGGAAGGAATTTTAGCGGAGGCCTAAGACACAATATCTCGTGTGAAGTATTCCAGATTGTTGAAAAGAATCATTCGGATTCTCCGGCATAGATGAAGAATTCCATGATTACATGTTATCAAAATTTCATGAGATCTTTATAAAGTCGAACACACCATCAAGTATAAAGCAAGTGGCAGTATTGACTAAATGCATTTATAAGGGAAGTCGCATAAATGGCTTTATAAAAAAAAAAAAAAACTCACATTTATAATTAATATGTGTTTCGATGGATCGACCACCTTTGATTGATACTGTACATATTTCTAATTTAAGCCGATACTGTAGACTTTAAATTTCGCAACAACAAAGACAAAACAGTAAGATAATTTGACTTTGTATTTAAGGATCCAAACACAATGAGCATACTTAGCCAGTCGAGTTACGAAAATTTCCAGGAGACTAATTTTCTGCATTAGCCATATATTAATTAGGATCATCGCGAAAATCAACCACGTAATAATGTGTTCGACTTCCAAGGTGTTTGCAATCACTGTCCCTAATGTTTACTTGTATGATATTTCATATAGTAGACTTTGACTTCAGGTAGGCACGTGATGGCAATCTAGTAATATAAGGTATTGGCTTCGTTCCACATCATATGTTTTCTCTGATTCTCTTATATACTGTAGATACGGTGGTTGAATGACCTTGTTCAAATAATCTTTTCGAAATCCATTTGCATACGCATTGAAAATAAAAATAAGAAGAGGAGGATATAAGAATGACTCTCGATACTTTTCAGATTTCGTACCAGAAACAGTACGAATTCTACAATAAAGGTGTCTTATTCGATGTTAAGATAATTATTGGTCGTGATTATCTAAACTCAAAAGTTTTTCCGGCTCACAAATTTATTCTTTGCTCTCAATCACCGTACTTCGAGCAAAAATTAACTGAGGCTGAAGATGTCAATTCTATCGCGATACACGATGTCTCCAGTGAAGTTTTCAAGGTGTTGATCGAGTAAGTGTGCTCCCACCATTCTTGACATGTTATCATAATATTGCGTCTAACAATTCGGCGCGATACTATCCAGTTACATGTATTGTGCGTCAATCAAATTGAACGACAAAATGGCTTCAGAAATTTTTGAAATTTTGCTTGGCGCTGAAAAACTTAAAATTGAGATGGTCATCGATGGCTTGCAATGTTACCTTGTTGAACACTGCGAAGAATACTTGAGTCGAAATTTCTCATTGATTTACCGCGCCAGTTTTGAACGCGGAAGCCTTCGGTGCCTTCAAGAATACTGTACTCGGGTCATCAGTGATAGTCCCGAGGTGATCTTCTCTGCATCTGATTTCACCTCAATTCCCATGGATCTATTGACCGAGATAGTTGGTCGAGATGACCTCCAAATGGATGAAGTAGACGTTTGGAATAGCGTGCTCAAGTGGGGACTTGCTCAATCTCCGATATTGACAAATAATCCTGAGTCATGGAGCTTGGATGAAATTAAATTCTTGAACACTGCGCTTCAAGACCTTTTCGAGTTGATTAGATTCGTCCAACTTTCTTCGAGGCAATTTAAAACCAAAGTCATACCTTACAAGAATATCCTTCCATCGAATATTTATGAGGAACTGATGGGCTATTTCATACCACCTAGAGTTAGGCCGACTTCCATTATCATTCTAGCACCGAGGCGTGGATTAATTGACTCGAAAATTATCACCACCAAACATGCGATTTTCATTACCAGTTGGATTGATCAGAAGGATAAAAAAGAAATTTTCTTTCAACCTTACGATGATAACCCTTATGTCTTTGAATTATTATTTCGTGGAAGCCGTGATGGTTTCTCTCCATCTGTCTTCCACGAAATTTGCGATAACAAGGCGCATACAGTTTGGTATTTATTATTCCTCGAATCTATATTAAAGGTGATTAATATGTCTCACGTTTTCTTTTACGCGATTAAAAGTGTGATGAGGGTTACTGGTACAAATGAGATTTTAGGCGGATACAATCCAGTCGTATGGCAACGTTTGAATTGTAAATGGGGAGAATCAACCAACAGTTTCATCTTCTCTTTCCCGAGCAACGATTTCGTCGATACAATCCTTAGTCGAGTATCAATTCGCAAGAAAGCAATTAATTTGGAATCGAGCTATGGTCCATCATGGGGGTATGACTTGATGATGGTGGGTCCAAATTTGAAGAAGAGATGTTCTTGTAACCAGGACCATTTAAGAATGATGTATGAGAAGCCGATTCGGGAAAAAAAAGGCGAATTTGAGATTGATGATTATGAAGTTTTCCTGATTGAAAGGAAAGATGGCAAACCTTTATCACAATGAATCGGCTCGGAAGGTCCGTTGGAAATAGCTTATGTATCTTTTTGATCTGATGTATCGCATTTCGTATTCGGCACTTTCCCTTTGGAAAACGAAAAATGCAATTCCAGTGAAAACTTTAGATCTTATTGTATCGTTACTGTTCATATAGTATGTTAGATCAACCCTTTATAAATATGTAATTTGTAATTATTGTTCTTTTCCTTTCCCTACATCGCATTATAGTATATTAATAAAGTCTTTGGACAAATCTTTGTATCATAAAATTAATCTAGGTAGCTTTTTTTTTTAACAATATATAAAAATATACTGTATATATATGATAAAATAAAAAAGCTACCTAGATTAACTTTATGATACAAAAATTTGTTCAAAGACTTTATTAATATACTGTATGATCACAAATTTCTTTGAGATAAAATGTTTATATGCAATTGAATTAACTTATTGTCTGTCGGATATTTGTTTGCTTGTTATGGTTATTTCAAAGGTAAAAAATGCTCTGGACAACATATAGTTTGGAAATATTATATAGTTTATTCATTCATCTTTACAAGTCATCATTCTTTCCAGTTAAAATAAATAAATAATAAAAAACCCCTCGTTTACTTACAATTAAATAAATAAATAAATACTGAGTAATTGAAAATTTTTTATATTACTATTGATTTATTGTAAGCAAAATTGACTTCTCACTATTAATCTGTGAATTATTTGCTATGTAGAATTTTCTGAATATTCTCTATGTCTTGCTTATATCTAGCCATCCAGGTTGTGTCATCTATATATGCAATGACTGCTTGTCTAATAGATAGTTTCTTCTTTATTTCTGGTGTCTAGAAATCAGGTATCCACTCTTCTTCTATAATATATCTATAATTCTGTTTACTTAGAATTTTGCAGAGCAATAGATCATAGAAAATTTATCAAAGTAGAGAAAATATTGTTTCCTCTTGATAAATACCATCCCCTGCTATAAATGGGTCAGAAAGCTTAGTAAGGAGAATAGTAAGAAATGCTTTGTTCTTAAAAAGATTGATAAGCAGTTGTCTTGTCACTAGTGGAATCTGAATTCTTAACATTACCTTTTTTAACATTTCAAGATTAATTGTGTTATAGATTTTGCTATATCCTGAAAGATAGTTCTTTTCTTTTTTCTTTAGCCTTTTTATATATACTGTTCAGAAGTTAGATAGATTCAGTAGTACTCTCTTCCTATAGACTGGCAAAGATTGATTCTTGCACGATATTATACTTTGCAAAGATAGTCATCAAGCATCTATTTGTTATTTTGATAAAGCAAAGTCTTACTTTTTTCAGTAATACAATAGGTTTGATATTTCCAAACTTATAGTGTCATGGTTTGGGATTGAATATTAGATATATATAACTGTTTTTCTATTTCTTATATATTTGATTATTTTGAAAAATTATATTAAAAAGTTGTAGTAATATAGCTTTTCCTTTTATGTCTCAAATTTTTTAGTATCTTATAACTAATTTATAAATAATCAAATGAATTTTTGGTGAAAAGACTTCTTAGTGTTTTGTCAAGTTCTTCTATTATAATTTTTTCTTTTAAAGTAAGATACTATTTTGATTTGATTTATTATTTGAGTTAATATTCCTCTTTTCAATTAGGATCTAGGTCTTTGAAATTGGATTTTCTTTTTTGAAAACTTTAATAATAGGTCTTAACTTGTTGGTTAATAGTTTATAGATTTGTAGCTATATATGTTAAATCTTTGTGGTTTTGTACTAAAAGTCTGTCAAGTATTATATTGGATCATTTCTATTAATAATACAATTCAGCATTTATTTTTAGTTACTTCTAAGATCCTTATATCTGATTTCAAAGGTATACTTAATTTGATTCTTGATATAAAGACTTTCTTTTTTTTTGTAAATTGTACACAAGGTCAGCTCTACTTTGAGAATTTGTTTTAGCTATATATTGACGTCAACTGTATTTTGAGAAAATAATAAGTCTTGGGTAAATATATTATTACTTAAGGTGTAAAACCTATTAATTATTATTAAAATTTCTTGTTAATAAAAAATTTTCATATTGTTTGAGCTTTTTTGAATAGATAATAAATCCTATTAGTTTCTTTATATATATTGAATACATGTTTAAAGATAGTGCTCTTGATTTTAGATTTTATTTTAAAGTTAATATATATTTTTTTATTTTTAGAGTCTTGAAGACTCCTCTAATAATAGTAAATTTTAATAGGTGTCAGGTCTCATTTTATATTTGTAATATATTGAAATTACTTGAAGGCTTTATATATACTTATAATGATGGGTCCCTAAAGTATTTAGCATATAAAATTTTGCAGATTATTTAAGTCTTTTTTTGAGGAACAAAATTTATAGCTCTTTACTTTAATAGGGACAAAGGTTAAAAAATATTATAAATCAATAATTTAAATAATAGAAAACAATTGTGGATAGTTTTTTTATAGTTATTAATTTAAAAATTTTAATGTTTACTAGTTAGTGACATTTGACTTTTGTTCCTGCCTTCCCCTTTAGAGATCCATCTTTATATACTTAATCTTTATGATTAAAAAAAACAATATCTGTTTCAAAAACAAATTCTTTTCACTGATCCTCTAACCATACACAAAAAAGATGTTTGTAAAAAGTTTTGATACTTCTATGCTAACAAAGTCTTATTACTTTCTTTAAACCAACTTAAAGAGTTCCTTTTAGAACTTCCTTATATTTCCTTTATCTTATTTACAATCTCTTTTGGACAAACTGGACTCTTGTAACCTGCAAAATTTAGTCATCACCTTTACTATCAATAGCAAGAAAGTTCCTAAAGGGAAAAGGATCAATAGTGTAATATTTGTTATCTCTCAGCTATAGTGAAGAAACAACTGAGATTCTATTCCAGTCAAAGAACTCACTTTTTACCCTTTGACTGGCATTGTAATCTCTAAAAGCTACCTTTTTCACAGTTTTCTAAGGAATTTTATCTACTCTAGCTTGACCCTAAAATTTCAAGTAGCAAGAATCTCACTGATTCTGATTAGCTAATACAAAACACATTGAAAAAGATTGATAAACAAGTTTCTATTGATCACCTCATGTATCTGAATATATTTTCTCAGCTCTATAAGAACCTGGAGTCCACTATAAGTCATATATTATTGGTGCGAATGAATACAGAACATGTTACTGACACATCATTAAATACAAGGAAGAGTCCATCTGACCACAATAAAGGTTACAAGATACTTAATTGATCCTTTTTCAAGTTGGAGCCACCTACATTCTAATTATATGTCAGGTAGGTTTCAACTTCTATTTCTTAAAAAAATCTAAATCAGAAAAAGTATATAGCTATCAGAAATACTCAATGGTAAAGCTCGTGCATAAAGCAACTTAGAAAGTTTTCATCCTATCTTGAAAAAATTCTAAGTTGCAAGACTTAAAGGCTAATATCACTATATCAATCAAAACTTGAGTCTGAAAATATCAGTAGTGATATACGAGCCAACTAGATAATCTGGAAGATCCTCATTGATCACTAATATCAATAGCCACCAGTAGAGCATATCTACTGCAAAGCTAGGTGCTATCCTTTTTATAAAAAACTAAATCTGAAATAAGATATATAGATAGATAAGTATACCCATATTTAGATAGAAATAGATTTAATTGATGATATATTGGAAGAATATCAAGTCGCTCATATGGATATCAATATATCATCTGGGTCTTCCTGATCACTCTTACCCTACAAGCCTTAAAGCTATAAAGTCTCCTTTTTGATCTCCAACTTATCTCCATAAAGACTCAATAAAAGTTCTATTTTTCAGACTATCCTATAGGGGAATTAGTACAAGACAGGCATATGCAAAAAAATAAGATCAACACCTCACCAAAACTGCATATAATTGTTCAATTTTCCTTTTTTATTTTTATTTTCAACACCAACATATTCTAGGGAGGCAGGTTTTTCTTTGGTAAAAGAAAAGGCAATAAGCCTTAAAGTAGCTTTAGGAATAGTTTTGGCTTATCATTATCTTTATAGTCACTGAATATATACTCATATACTTTCACTTTGCATAATGTACACATGTAATTTGAAAAACAATAAAGTTAAAAATAAGTCCATCAATAAAAAAAAAAAAAGTATCTGTTTAGGTTCTAAACTTTTTTTACTAAATATTTATAGAATTAGCAATATCTGGAATTTTAATATCTTTAGTTCTATATAATTTTTGATTTTTTTTTCTAAGCAAATTGTCAATTATTAAACAAACCATTAGAAGTATATAATCATTACTGGTTAAAGTTTTCATTAGTATATTATGAAAATTCTGTAAATTTTTAAGACTCAGTTTAACTATGGTTCAAATATAGTCAATTTTACTATAAACTGACTTGTTTAACCATATAAAAGTATTGTTGCCTTCTTTTTTCCAAAGTTTTTGAATATCTGTGAAATTCTAGTTCTCTAAAAAGTTAATTAACCCAATTTCAACTCTCTTATATCTAATATATATTTTGTTATTAGTAGAGGACTAATCTGTTATAGGGTTAATTATAATATTAAAGTCTCCTATAATAATTATTTCAAAGTTTTTTCTCTATTTTTTATGAAATTTTTTCTATAAGATTTGTTATAGATATCTACTTTTTTTCTTATTAGAAGGTAAGTAAACTTGAAAGATTATAAGTTTACTCTTTATTAATAGAAAGCTAGTTTCTATTATATGACACCTTATCTTATTTATATATGCTAACTTTTTTTTGTATTCTTTTTTGATTAAAAGATCTACTCTAGAGTCTTTAGATTTGCTATTATTACTATTATGAAAGAATTTGTATATTGCTAGAAATTTAAAGGTAAATGCATTAAATCCAAATGCAAGTTTTGTTTCACAAATTTTAAGAATATCAATATCTATTTCTTAAATTTTTTTTCAAAACCTTTGTTAATCAAGAATTGTATTAATACCTCTTATATTATGTGTTCTTATAGTTATATTATTATTGATAGATAGTTTGATATCATTATTTTAATAAAGAGTATGATTTTTTAATATTTAATAATTTAGATTTTATTGTTGAGAAAATGTCATTTAAGAAGTTTGTATTATTTAAGGATTAATTATTATATACAGTATATTGTTGTTTGTTATATATATCTTTAGATTTATTATTTCCTAAGAAGAGCTAAATTATTTTTGGGAGTCCAGTTATTCTTTAGAAAATTATAATTGGACTAATATACTTTATAATTGTTAGATTACTCTTTTATGTCCTGGCTAGGAACATTTATTATATTGTTGTTTTATTTCTCAGATTTTTGTATTCATTTTTTCCAGATTAGTCAAGATCTATTGTCAAAAAGTAGAACTATTGTTTACAAAGTTTGAGTTGTCTAAACTTTTGAATTCTCAATAAGTTTTTTAATTCTATCTTCTGTTTAAATTGATGAGTTCATTATTGCTATCTGTTAGTAAAATATATCCAGTTCTTTTGAGTCTAGATTCTTATCTTAATTTGGTCATGTATATAGATAGTCTGTTCCTGGTCAATATATATAATTTATCTATATCATTGTTAAATTCATTAATTTCTTTTCTAGAGTTGGGTTTTTATCTTAATTTTCTATTATATCTAATATCAGTTCTTCACATTTCTTTATCTATCTATTCTGTATCTAATTGTATTAATTCATTATCTAATTCTAAAATCTTTTTATAGTATTGTCTATCAAATGATAGATCTTATTTTTTTTTTAAAAGTTATCTGGTACTCTTTTATAGCTATATATGAAAATATATTGTATTAGAGTTTTTTTCAAATCTTGTAATAATACAAAACATATAACAGTATAACCTTATCTTCTAAGTATAAATATACAGTATTTCTGAAAGAAAGTATGTTTTGTCTTGATATATTTAACTACTCAAATAACCAGACTAATAATATTATTATAAGTATCATATAGTCTTAAAAACTAAGAAATACATTATTTGATAATATTATTAATTTTTTTATCATCTGTTTATGTTGAGGAAAGATGATCTTAATAGTTTCTTTATTGATATGAATTATCTATTTCTTTTTTAAATTCTTGAACTATTGATGGGATATGATATAAACTTTTATTCTTTGAGATAAAAATAATTATAAATATAGATATTTGTTATATTTTTATATTTTGAAAGAGCAGTTTTAACTCTTAATATATGTAATTTCAATCTATATTAACTAAAGTGACTACTAATAAGGACTTGCCTTCTTCTATTTTTTGCTAAAGAATTCTTTTGTGTATCAAATTCTTGGAGTTTATTTATTTTTTCATATTTAGAGAAATAACAGTAAAGTTTTTCCCTTCTTTTTTATTTATTTTTTCTAAGCATTGCAATACTTCTTTTCTTCTTCACAACAAAGTGTAACTCAGGTATTTTTATTGAAAAAGTTATTCTTAAAGGATTGAAAGTCTTTTGACAAGCTTAGTACATTCCAAAGATATTTCATTCTTTTATTTTTAGATTCTTTTTGAAACCTGAATATGAGAATTTCTATTTTATATTTGTTATTTTCTTTAATATGAAAGGGATTAATACTAGTGTTAACCTGCTCAATTTCTTTTCTTCTAAATTAAATAGATAACTGAGAACTAAAGCAAGAAAGCATAGAGTTAAAATCTTTTACTAACATTAATATGCTATAGTTCCTAAGGGGAATAAAAATAAAGATCTCTTAACAATACTTTTATTAATAGAGGAGTCAAGAAAAAGAGGGAAGGGGCAAGAAAGAGACAAGAGATTATTTGAAATTATATAAAAACAAGAATAAATATTTTATTTATAAGATACTATTGATGATTCGAATACATATTTGGATAATAACATCTCAAGATTTTTGGACACCTATAAATACTGTTTTAGCTACTACTAAATATAGCAATATTTGACATTAAACTATTATAACTATATGCTATCAAT
>CAJVPT010001927.1:0-19342 GCA_910592055.1 Acaulospora colombiana | reverse complement strand
TTAATAAAAAATTTTTTTAAAAAATATGAGAAATAGAATAAGTATTAAGACATAATATATATAAATTTTATAATTTTGACTATATAGTTAAGGATTTAAAAATTGTCAAAGTTGAAATTTATAATAAAAACATAATAAGTGAACTCAAACTTTTGAAAGCAATCGTATCATGTTACTCAAATGAAAATGTACTTATATTTTCAATTGATTAATAAACTGACAATCTAACCTGGCTACGAATATACAAAAAAAAAAATTGGTCAAAAATTGATTTAGTTTAAAAATTAAGTCAATGTTTAATCAATTATTTAAAATTTCAAGTCCATAGTTATTAGAATAGAATATAGTTAATAATTTGATAATTATTTATCAATTTTTATATTAATTTAGGTTCAATATTTTAGTAACTATTAGACAATAAACCTAGATTAAAAACTTGTTAAAATTCTAATTTCAAATATTAAATTGATTCAAAAATTATCTAATATATTATTAATTTTCTCAAATAAAAAGTATCAAAAAATATATAATGGCCTATTATTATATATGCATTTATATAAATGTAATGAAAAATAAAGAATTAAAATAATTACAACTTACAAATATTTAATAAAGCATGCATAACTAACCTGATAAAGAGTTTTTTTTTTAAAAAAAAATAAAGAATTGAAATAATTTTTTCTTTCCTATATTTTTATTTTATTAATTTAATTATTGTAACTAATATTTTATGAGCCTCATTTAATAAATTTTACTTTAAAATTTAATATATTAAGATTTGATAAATCTTGATAAAATTTATAAAATTTAGTAATCCCTATTTGAAAAATATTTCTATAGAATGATTATTGTATATATTGTAAAAAAATTTCTCTACTGATTGGTAATAAAGTTTAAAAATTCTTTACTATTATTTACTTTTTTTAGAATTCAGTTAATATTTAATAGCACTTGAAAAATTTTTATTATTAATTATATTTCATATAATATATTATTCATTAGATTTATTCTTCAATTCATATTTATTTAATAAGCCATTTATCAATACCTAAGAAAAGACAATATATAGAATTGATAATTAAATACTAAATTGAATTAAAATAAGATATGAAAAGAAATTTTATCTATCTGGCATAATTCTTATTGACAAAATATTTTTGTACTATATTTAAGTTATAATACTTCTATTCAATAGAATCTCATTTATATATTATCAAATCACTTGATATAAACTATTTATTTATATTTTTTATATTATCAAAATTATAATAATTATTTTTATAATTAATATTTTTTTTGTAACAACAATATAACACTAATATCAAAATATATTTATATATTTTTTGTGCTATAGAAATATTATATGAAATTAAAATTAAAATTGCTCAAATTATTTTTTTCTTTTCATTTTTAACAGTTGAATCAAACTTTATTCCTTATCATATTTATATTAATTCATTGATAATTGGAGAAAGATACTGATTTATTTGTATAAACTTGGTTTACTAAGATTTAGTAATATATCAAGAATTAATATATTTTTATGTTCAAATCATATTTCATATAGTAAATTTGTAATAGTCATATATATAACTCCAATCCTGCTGATCCTTTAACCATACATAAAAAAGATGTTCACAAGAAGTTTTTATACTTCTTTGCTAATAAAGTCTTAATACTTTCATTAAAACAACTTGAAGTATGACTTCAAAAGTCACTTTTACCTTTTTCCTATTGTTTACAAACCTTTTCACTCAAAAACTTGACTTCAAGTGATCAAGAAAAATCAAGTAATACCTTTGATACCAATAACAAAAAAGTTTCCAAAGGAAGAAGAATTGACTGTGAAGTACTTGAAGATCTATTTAACCTTTGAAGCGAGAGATATATAGAGGTTTTTAATAACAGAAGAGCTTATTTTTCCCTTTTCAGTCACTATTGGATCTCTTAGAGCTATCACTTTCATGGTTTTCTTGATAATTTTGCCACCTTAGTTTGACCCTGAATTTTTGATAGTACAAATTCTCACCAAAGGTAAATGGCAACATGAAACACATTAGTTTTTGGAATGTAAACAAGCTCCTATTGATTACATTCACGTATTCTGATGACATTATTGGTGATTGAAAAGAAGATTCTGGAAATGTTTGCCCCAAAAAGCTCAAGTCCCTTAATAAAAACTTCCATAATATCAAAAGACCAAGTGATGGGTAATATGGATTGCAAACTCCTGTCTCTTATCTAAGTTCCTCAAGTTGTGAAAAGCTTTAATGAAAAAAACTGAGGTCTAAATGTTTTTTTTGAGATATACCAATCTGGTGTTAACTTAAATGAAAGACTAGTTGGATTGACTCATCTGATACCACAGGTGATAAAAAAGAAGATTTCTTCCAAGGTTCCAGTGAAGTAAGAAGACTATTCCAATCAGGCAGATTCCTTTTAAGAAGAGATTGTTTTTATATTTGGATTTTTTGGTGAACCTTGAATTGTTCTCTTTCCCCAATCATTTTTCTCCTTTTCCCTTTTTAATTTAGCAATTCATTGGTTTTTGGGCAATCAACAGTGACAAACTATTGGTAATAATTTTAATAGATAAAGATTATTATCAATCTATTAGAAAAGTGAAATATTGTATCCAAAATCTGACTTAGAGTACTTTTGTATAAAGATGAGTTAGTCACTTTGAAAAAGTCTATAAAATATTGTAAATTCATTTCAATTTTTCAATAAAGATATGCCATTGTGGCATAATTGCAGGTTAAATATATATATATATATATATAACTTCAATTCTATACTCTTTATTATTAAATAATTAAAATCAATCAATATTTAGCATCAATTCTAAATACTAATTAACTATCTCTTTATTAAAAAATAATTTTAAATTTTTATTTTTAAAAGTTTTTTAAATATTATTATTATAGGTATTATATAAAAATTTATTAATACTTAATTGATCTATATAATACTAAAAATTAAATTCGAAATTCAGATTTTAATATATTTATAACAATTGATACTGAATAGTAGAATATGGAAAAACTAAATTGAATCAATTAATTACATTTCTGTTTAATAATTTTGATTGTGTAGATAATAAAAAATTATAAGTTTTTTTTTTATTTTATTGCTAAATTAAATAAATTTAATATGAATACACCTTATAACTTATAGTTGATTATTTTTTTGAAAATAAAGAACATCTTTCTATCTATACAATTTGTAATATCTTTGATATATCACAAAACTAATAAACTAGTCTAATAATTTAAGTATATTGTTGATGATATACAAAGATGTACAAAAGAGCTCTAATTTTTTACTATCAATTTCAATTAGTATCAATTTCATAAATTTTATAATGCATCTGTTGCACTATCTAATAAATTAAATTAAATTCTATAATTCATAATTCATAACAAAATCTATATAAAATAATTATTTAAAAATTTGCTAGAATTTAGAGAAAATTCATATTTTGAAACCAAATAATCTTTAAATATATCATTTATTTTTTTATTCTTATTAACTTAAGATTTTTAATTTTCAAAACTTGCACTATTTAATTCTAAATTTTATTGATTATTGCTTAATAACATACTTAATTTAACTTGATAAAATATTTTTTATTCTATATTAAAATATGAATTCTTCATTTATCAAATTTTTGTTTTTTGATTTTAATATCTATAAAAAAATTTAGTTTGTAAATTAATAAGTAATTTATTGCATTTATTATAATCTTAAGTAACTTTTATTTTTTTAGAATTTTTTCTTAAACTTTTGTTAAATAAAGTTAAAATTAAATGCTTTTTTGATATTTTTAGAAATTGGTAAATATTAATATAAAGTGATAAAATTATAATTAATATATTAAATAGCTTTGAATTGTAATATATTATACTGTAAGTATAATATAATAAATAATATATAGTATAATATAGTATATAATTTCAAATTGTAATATAATATAATAAATAATAGTATAATATTGTATATAATTCCAAATTAAATTAAAATAATGATCTGTGGATCAATAGTGTAGTAAGTGCATTTTCAGGTTACCATCCACGAGATACCAGTTCAATCCCACTCAAGAATGGTTTTTATAATATAAATTACATTGTATAAGATATATGCTATTCAGTTATATGTATACTTGTATATAATCAATCTATAGACCTATGGGTTGATAGCACAGTAGTAGCACTCTCAAGTCTCTATGTACTGTTTCTGAGTTCAATACCACTGTGAGGCAGTACTATCTAAGCCTAAGTGGTACGGGAAGATAACATTCACCCCATGATGATGATCACTGTCACCTCTGGTCAAGATCCTGTTCAATCACAGGATAATCAAAAGATCATAAGATGCTTTAGCTGATTTTAGTGCTGAAGTCACCTCGTTACAAGACAGGTTCTTACAAGCTTCTGCAGATAAGTTAAAGATCTGCATACCATTATTTGAGGAGGCTAGCGGAGCCTAAGCACATTAGTTAAAAGAGGGTCTCTATTAAATCAATATCCATTCAAGACTCCACGTAATCACTCCATAGGTAGGCTATAATAAGTCATGTAAAAAGAGTGCTCTGGTAGGACGAGATGACATCTAAGACTCCATGTGGATATTCCATAGGCATACTGTAATAAGTACTATAAAAAGAATATTTAACGAGATGAGATATGAAAAGGATCTTGTGTTATAGACCCCGTACCTGTAGAAATAAAAATAAGGGAAAAGTAATACAGATGTAGGTAGGGAAGTAGTAGGGCTTTTTCTGGCAACAAGCCATGATGGGGCTTAAGTGGTCAATCAGGTTTTATTGATATAATGGTAAAGTGTGTATAGCTTGCATGCAGTTAGCAGTAAATACTGATTATAGAATCACTCTGTATATTAGTAGCTATATATATAAGGCCATTCTATCGACTTCAATAAAACTGGGCTTCGTTATCTTTTAAAAAAATATATATATATATAATTAATCTATAGAAATCATCATTCGATTATAGTATAATAAATCAGATTATACAGGACCTGGTCAGTTTTAGTATTAAGAAAAGAAGATCCTTGTTATTTGAAATATAGAAAGATATTAAACAAGTCAGGAAAGATTCTAATTAATCCAATATTATCAATAAATATATATAAAATCCTCTTCTTCTCAAAAAATATTTTCTATAAGAGATGCGAGACTTAGATTATTAATACCAATAAAAAAGATAATTAGTATGAGCCAGAATGTATTATAGGAAATCATATAATTGTTGAACCAATGGTTATTAAAAAGAAAAGTTGATACTTAAGTCAATATTAGTGTTAATGTTATAATGAGAACTGTAAAGATTAATATATTTGAAAGAAACTTCAAGGTTTCATTTAATCAAGAAATATCCTTGAAAGGTCATATTTGAAAAGTGATTAAAAATAATATAATAGAAGACTATATATTGATCATGTGAATATGTTATTGAATTGTCAAAATATCAATACATACTATTGGCCTTGTATAATTAGAATATAATCAACCTTCTTAGGACTTAATATGGTAAAATATTTATCACAGTACCCATAATGACTTGAACAATATTATTATCTAAGAAACATACATTATAAAACTTTTTATTTAATATTAATAAAAGTTTATTAGCAAATTATTAGAATATTAAATATCTGAACAAAGCAAAGTAACCAACAAAATGGTATCAAATATAGTAAAATTGGTTAGATCAAAATATAGAATTAAAATTGATATAATTAAATAGATTAGGTGAATAGTTTATATAATCAAAAGTTTATTACTACTCAATAAAGATCGATTTTTATTTATTTAAAAATTAACTCATCCCACACCTTTATTAAAAAATGATTATATTTAGAAACAATCAAAATTAATATTTTTCCATATTGTCTAAGGATTTACAGATCACTAAAGAGAAATAGAATAGGGAGTTATTTATTTTTATGACTTGATTTATATTTAATCTAATCAGAATAAGAAAAATATATGATTGCCTAATATAAATATTTCTTTTTTGAAAATAAAACTAAAAATAAATAAGATACACTGGCCATGCATTGCTAACTCATCCTTATAATTAGAAATCAATGTTATTTAAAGTACACTAATGCATCCACTGATTGACTTGTTTATAAGTATAAAACTTTATAATTAAAAAATAATTCAAATTATAAAGAGAGCAAATTATTTTTCTCTAAACTATATTTAGAAATAGATAAACTAATATGTGAAAGTTATTTAAATTATAATTATTTTTTTTAATATACAATAAAACAATTATATTAGCTTGATAGTGAATTTTTTTTTTAAAAAAAAAACCTTATAATTATTTCTAAGATTGATTTATAAAATATATTTTGTTTCTTTTATAATTATTAAATTATAAAAATTATTATTAGTAAGTTGCTAAATTAATTATCTATCAATTACAAAATTTCAAAACTAAATTATATATATAAAAAAAAAAAGATTTATTATCAAATCATTATAAACCTCTTTTAAAAAGTAAAATAATTTTATATAAAGTAATTTTATTAATTAGACTATTTAAAGAACTTATCTATTGACCTTTAAAAATATATATTATCTAAAAAAAATTTATTATCTTGAGTTCTTCAAATATCATTAAAAATCGAACTTATTGTAAAACTAAAATATTAATTTTTTAGCTAGTTGAAAAAAGACATTATTGAACTCTAATAATGTTTTCAAAATTAGAAATAAATGATAGGAATGAAATACAGTAGTTTAAAAATATTTTTTTAAGTTTGAAGAAGACATGATGTAATAACTAATTTCGCTTAAAATTTGTGAAGCGATTTTGATCGATTTGATCGTTGATTACGTGACATGACGATAAAAAAATTTTCGCGATACGATAACTCGCACTAAATTTAAGCTCGTAAGTATATGCGACAACGATAATGCGAATTTATTAATATTAGATATACTGCGCACAATAAACCGAACCATATATGGTTCCTGCGGAACCGCAGTTTAAAGAAATTATTTATATTACGCAAATACACGACGCATAACTACTCAAAAAAAAGATGGACACGCGAATTGACGAGCAATACGAGAAAAGGTACTCGCGTAAAGTTTAATTTTTTTGGTTTCATGAACTCAGCTCATACTTTTCTTCATTTTCCAGTTCTGTAAATATCGAGCACACACTCATTTCTGAGAGCTCCGAGTTCAACGATGTGGAATTTTACACTGTTACCGAGAAGGATCGCGAAGAAGCTCACTCCCTAATCAGTTCACTTTATGAAGCAGCCAAAGGAAAAAGAAAGGTGCGCACCGCAAAAAGAAATGAATACACTCATCAGTCTTCCGGAATTATTATTTCGTCCTGGAAAATGAACGAGTGGGATTACAAGAAAAGTAGGGTTCCTACCCAAGCAAGGGGTTTATTTACGAGACACGTGGACGATCAGTACGAAATAGTCGTTCGCGGCTATGACAAATTCTTTAATATTGGCGAGGTAACAGATACCAAGGTATTTATAAATTCATTTTCATATTCTCAATTAGTAAATATTTCGTTAAAAATTCATTGAACTTTATGCATCGAAACCAGTGGGAGAACATCTTTATTAATACCAAAGGTCCATATGAAATCACTGTCAAGGAAAATGGATGCATTATTTTCATTAGTGGACTTCCCAATGATCAAATAATAGTCACCAGCAAACATTCAATGGGACCGAGAGTGGGAGAGGTTGCGCATGCTGTGAAGGGTGAGGAGTGGCTCGATAAGCATCTGGAAAAAGTGGGGAAAAATAAGCAAGAACTAGCAAGATTTTTATACAAACGCAAGTTAACTGCTGTCGCCGAGGTATATTTCAACAGATTAATTGCTTAAATTCAATTATCCTAATCTTTCAAATTCCTTTCACAACAATGTTCAAAGCTTTGCGATGATGCATTTGAAGAACACGTTCTACCGTATACTTCTGATCGTCGTGGTCTCTATCTCCATGGAATAAACTACAATATATCTGATCTTAAAACGTGGCCCAGTAAGTATGTTCAAGAATTCGCGAAATACTGGGGATTTATACCTACCGCCTTCTATGTGAAGGACAGCGCAGAGGAAGTTAAGAAGTTCACGGACGATGTCAGAAAGAAGAAACTATTAGATGGAAAACCAATCGAAGGATTTGTTGTGAGAGCAAAATTCGAGTCCACGGATAAAGACTTCTTCTTCAAAGTCAAATATGATGACCCTTATCTCATGTATCGTGAATGGAGGGAGATTACCAAATCTCTTTTGTCTAAAGGGAAGCCAAAAGTCACATATCCTCTCAGCGAACAATATATAGAATGGGTAGAAGGAAAGATACACACGAATCCCGAGCTCTTTAGCGAATATACTCGTAATCGGGGAATCATTCGCGTGAGAGATTTATTCCTTGAACAATTAGATCAGCAATCCTATATTCAGACTGTGCTAACCGAGCATCAAGATGCCAAAACGTTGATTTTTCCCGTTGCCACAATCGGATGCGGTAAATATCTACATTCTCAGTTCATTCCCTTGTTTATTTTATTTCTATTGAGTGGTCTGTTAAAACAATGATCTTAGGAAAGACAACATTATTTCTGGCGCTTTGCACCTTATTCAAATTTGCTCTCGTTCAGAATGATAACATAACCGGAAAGAGAGTACGCGAAGAATTCCATAGCACTATTCTAAGGCTATTAGAGACCCAAGATGTTGTAATTGCGGACAGGTTTGTAATTTTGATATTCCAGTATTATTAATTGAATTACTTCGATAACATTCAGAATGAAATTCATCACAGAAATAATCATGTGCTTGAGCTTCGCAAGACTTTAATAAATACGGTTAGAGGGACTTACCCGAGTATTAGGATTATAGTCATTTATTGGAGTCACAGCGAACGTACTCTCGATGAAATCTTTAAGATAACATCACAGCGTGTTTCTGCTAGAGGAGATAATCACCAATCGCTTACGCCGGATAATCCGGATTACGAAAAAGTTATATGGAAATTCTTGAAGGACTTTGAACCATTGGATTCTAATAATGGCGTAGATGACAAAATTGATCATGTAATTGAATTGGAAATTCATAATGATGCGAAAACAAATCTCATGATCACCATTGAGAGGTTATGTTCATTACTTGGTGTTCAGATGCCGAGCGAAGACGATACTAACACCGCATTGAAGCAGGCATCAAATTACCAACCGAGTATTCGCAAGTTTGTTTCAAAGAAGGGTCATCAGAAAAAATCCACCAATCCTTCCTATTTTATGATCGCACTTGAGTTAAACGTGTCGAAATATATATCCGAATTTTTCGCAATCCATCCAAACGTTGACTCCAGAGTTTACGAGAAGTTGATCCGAAATAAGAGAATCCCCGATGAACATCATGTTACACTCATTCACGGAGCAAATATCTCTGAAGACCGGGAACTATGGGAACAATACAAGACGATGTGCGCGAATGAGCTTCCAAAAGTGAAAGTGTTTATTAACAAGTTGGTTTTCAATGAGGAGGTGATGACCCTCGTCGTCAATAATATCGAACCACCCCACGTTAGGAGCACGAACCGAGTTCCACACGTCACGGTGGGTACGATTGATAATTCGGTCAAACCTTTTTATGCGAATGAAATGTTGGAAAAAGCGCTCATAGAAAATAATAATACATCTGATGTGCATGTCATTGAATTGGATTCTAAGTTAGTTTGTGATGGTATCATTAGGCCTGTGAGGTAGAACAGCAACTGCATGTTTAATTATCAATAAGTAATTGCGATTTATACAGGGTCGTGGAAATTTCTTTGTAGAAATGTCGTATATGTTGTTAGTAAATCTCGCATGCATAAAATTTAAATTATATAATTTAGTTTATTGAAAATACAATTTAAAAAGAATAATATATCATTGTAATAGTCCGAATTTTAAAAAAAAAGAAAAGAAAATGACCTCACTCGTTCTTTATATTAATGAAAATACCGAGTGAATTGTTACCGAATGCTTAGTTACTGAAGCATCCTTTGACTTTTATCCTTAAACTTCTTTCTTCACCTATTCACCATTTTTTTACCAGCTTTTGAAGTTACGTTAAATAATATAAATACCTACCAGACAATAACTATTAAATAAACATCCCTGCTAATTTTTTGAATCCCTTTGATTCTGTATGATCATATTAAAACTCCGAGAACGCCGTCAATATGTATACCTACCCAAACTGTTAATAATAATTTCGATCAAATTTTTTGAAGACCCACAATTCATGGAGTCACTTGCTCCCTTCTCACCAGGCCTTACTCTCCTTTTTTTCTCCCAACGAAATCAATGACCCGTGATATAAATTGCGAGTCATGAAAACAGAAAGCAACTACCGCATGACCCACAAAAAAAAAAAAATTAAAAAATTAAAAGCAAAGTGGGCGACAAAAATCTGATCCTCTGTTAACTAGTAAGGACGATATCTAGAATTTTCCCTGCGTTCTTGTCGATCATCCGGTTTGTTCGGTCTTCCATAGTTTTGATCATAGCCACTATCATTATTTCGGTGGCCGCCGCCGCCTCCATAGCCTCTGTCGTCGTCGTTATAGCGGCTACCATAAGATGATGTTCCGCCACGACGACCCCTATACCCACCTCTTGGTGATCCAGAATATCGACCGCCGAATCCGCCTTCATTTCCAGGTGCGTCACTACGAGGCGTAGAACATCTGTAGCACTCGGTTCTTCTCGCAAAATTATTTGAATGGCAACTAAATACGAGTATGAAAGTGATACAGTCAATAGACTTCGCGCACACGCATAACGATTAATGATCGCTTAACAAACTTACTTTTCGCATGCCCAATCGCCTTCGCGCGGAGGTGGGCCCCCGCCGCGTCCACTACCACCACCACCACCACTGCTACCGCCTCTACCAGAAAATCCTCCGCGTCCTCTGCTTCTACTACCACGAGCTCTAAATCCCGAAGAAATCTTTCGCACCGACATCTCTACTTTTATATTCTTGTTTGATAAAAGTTAGAGTTAGCGGAATTGAATATAAACTTAGTTTTAATTAACTAACATTGAAAGTGGATAATTAAATTTATCACCTGGCCAAGAAATGGTTGGTTGTCAAAATACTTGATTGCTGCTGCAGTTGAGTCGGGATCCTCATACGTTAAAGTTGCTAAATTTTCGCACCATGATTTTAGAAAATATTTTATCGCATCTGACCTCATTAAAATGATTAAATTTTTAATTTACCATCTCCCTTAGGGAGACCGCTTGCTTTGTCGTAATATATCCATACTGTCAAAAAGCAAAAAAGATTTGTATTTTGAGGAAAAAACTTTAACACATCACAAAGAATATGAAATATTTTTCTTTTTCTTTTTTTTTTTTTTTTAGCATTTGCGCTATCGGCTTACTCTTCGGTTTCTGTGTTCTCTTGTCCATTTTTAACATTCCAAGACTACCGAAATATTCTGCCAACTTTTCTTCTGTAACTTCCTTGCTTAAATTCGAGATGTAAATCGTGTCGGTACTCTTTTGAGTCAATTGCTCATTCGAGAAATTATCTAAAATAATTATTTGTTATTCAGGAAAAATTGTTAAAGTGTAAATTAGGTTTGCATCGCATGAAATACGGATGCTTATATCAACCCTCTGAACGATTTCCTTAATTATTAAATGTACCATTTTCTTTGGGTGGTGGACCATATCCACCTTCCCTATTGTTATCATGAGATTTGTAGTTGCCAGCGTAATTTTCGCCATATGGATTTTTGCTTCCACCATAACTTGGGCCATCACCATAATCACTACCACGATCCGCATAAGCCGTCTTACTTGTTCCACCGCCTGAGCTGTATGGCGGAGCAGGCGAATTCGCAGATCCCCCTGTTGACGAGCTTGCCGTCTGATAACTCCCCGAAGTCGCCGATGCTGGATAATTATTATAGTTGTAACCAGAAGAATAACTTCCTCCTCCTCCTCCTCCTCCCTCATACCCATCACTCCTTGGATGAGAAGCATATCCTTGTGAGGTTGCTGGAGGTGGGGCTGTTTGCTGCTGAGGATTTGCACTGCTATTATTATTACCTGTCGTTGGAGAACTCGTGTCCTCATAGTAATAATCTGACGCTGAATACCCACTCCGATTATATGGTTCGTTATTATCTATGTGTTATATATATATATATATATTTGAAAGTTTGATAATTTTAGTGGTGTTGTGTTATTAAAATTATGTTAGCCGCAAGAGACCACGTCATGACTTTAAGATTAAAACATCGGTCTCTTTTTAGAGAAATCGAAGTGGTCTCAAAAAATTATGCACGCACGCACTTTCACCATACTTATTTTATAGAAAACCTACATTGTTGATAATGGTACCCTGAAGGAACGTCTTGTTGATTTCCGTAGTTAGAGTAATCCATTGTTAAGAGAAAAAAATATTCCAAAGATAAGCTGCAAGTGTTTTTTTAATGTGCTTGGCGTTCGTAATATTAATGATTGGTTCTTTTTATAATAATTGTGCCATTCTACACGTGAGATTTAGAAATGTATACTGTATGTGATAAACAGCTATAGTTATAGGTATAGGACAAAAATAACTGGGGATTAAAAATTCAATATACTGTATACAAAAAAATTTTTTTAAATTAGTAAAAGTTGCAAGTTGAATATTATTTTATTTATGAAGTTAAATTTGATATTATACTAAACTAAAAATATAAAATAATAATTTTTCTTTTATTTAATTTATAATTATGTTATAATAACTTGTTTTTTTTTTGTTTTTTTTTTAAGTGGCAAACTTCGAATAGATACATGATTTTATTGATATATAGTAATATATAATCAGTACATCAAATGTCTTCTACTATATCTTCATATATAGAGTTAATACTGCCTATAACTAAATATAGCTACTAAGTTATCACTTTTGATCTGACATATATTCATTTAACACCATCAAGGGTGTAACCACACATCGAGTGGAATCATATATAAGTGTGAAAGTCCTATCACTAGTTTAAATTACCACCTATTGGATCCTTCTAAGTCATTGGAAGTGTATACCTTTTAGGATTGATTAGAACACTTAGATAACCTATTCAATATTTTTCACTTGAAAGTTCGGAGAAGGTACTGTACTCATTCTCACCACCTGTGACTTTCGATCATCCTTATGAGGAATTACTTTCTTTTAAGCAAGTGCCAGATTGGGATAGCCTCAAGCTAGGACATTCTTTGTATTATGGAGTCTGTTGTACTAGGAGGGTTGTGAGCTTTTTATAGGAGTTAGATCAGAAACCTTTTCTCATGCAACCTTTTTTATTTCGACCTGATTTCAGTCCTCGATTATCAGAAAGATCAGAGGTTCCATTTTCATGCAACCTAATTGAGTTTGGGTAGGATTCAGATGATTGGGTATGACTTTCATAGGATAACTAATAACCTAATCAAAAGAATAATTTTGATTTTGGTTCTTAAGTGATATTGAACTACAGACCTTGTGATTGTAACCTGAAAGTACTACCACTATACTATATACCCACAGATTTTGTTATAATAACCTGTTTTTTTTTTTGTTTTTTTTTAACCCACAATCATATCACAATGGTATGCCTTTATTGAGATATTGAGAAATACCTAAATATTTTATAGACTTTTCCAAAGTAACTAACTCGTCATTGTACATTATTAGTTAAAGAACTATATTACTTAAAAAATATGAGAAGTCTATTAAACTAGTTCAGACTAAATAAAACTAAGTCTAAATTAGATACTCTAAGTCAGATTTTAAAACAATATTTCACTCTTCTAGTAGTTTGACAATAGTACCTCTAAGTTAATCAAAGTCATTATCAACAGTTTATCACTATTGATTATCCTGAAAAATGATAAATTGCTAAAGTTGGCACTGGGAAAAAAAGAAAAAAGGAATGAAAATTAAAGCCCTCCAAAAGGTTCATGCTTTATTTCACAGTTTCCTCTCAAAAGGGGTTTACCTGATTAAAATATTCTCTAAGCTTCATGACATTTAAGGAACTTAGTCATTTATAAAAGTGACTTCAAAAAGAACATTTAAGAAACTTATCATTCTTTCGATATATGAATTTACTTATCGCTAGTGAGGCCAGCACATATTATGGAAGAGTTTGCCTGATCAGGATAAAAAAATCTTTTCAAGAACTTTGCCTAATCAGGATAGAAACTTGAAGATCTCAGCTTTTGTTCAAGAAAGTCTTTTCACTACCTAAGGAACTTAATAAGAGATAAGAGTTGAATATTCTTTTGGTATCTATCACTCGCCTTTCGGTATTATAATTGTTTCTTGAAGATTAAACATATATGATTGGAGAGGACACTTTTTCTAGAACTTGCTTTCCTATATCACCAATGATATATCGAGACATGTAAGTATGATTAATAGAAGCTTGTTTACATTTCAAAAACTGACATGTTTTGTGTCAGCCAATTATCTTTGGTGAGGATTTGTGCTACCAAAAATTCAGGGTCAAACTAAGGTAGGCAAAATTCCTTAGAAAATCATGAAAGTGATAGCTCTAAGAGATCTACAAGTGACTGGAAGAGGAAAAATAAGCCCTTCTGTCATCAAAAATCTCTATATACCTCTTGTTTCAAAGGTTAAATAGGCTTTCAGGTACTTCACAATTAGTTCATCTTTTTTTAAAAACTTTCTTGTCATTGATATCAAAGGTATTGCTTGACTTTTCTTGATCACTAGAAGTCAATTTTTTGAGTAAAGAGGTTTGTAAACAATAGGAAAAGAGTAGAAGTGACTCTTGAAGTCATATTTCAAGTTGTTTTAAGGAAAATATTAAGACTTTATTAGCAAGGAAGTATAAAAACTTCTTGCGAACATCTTTTTTGTTTGTGGTTAGAGGATTAGCGGAAAGAGTTTTTGTTATAATAATTTATTTTTATTGAGAAATTAGAATAAAATCGATAATAATTTGTAAATTTTCATAAAATAATTAACTTATCTTCATAAATAAATACTTTAAGTCAAATTTTGAAATCAATATTATATTTTTCTAATATTATTAAATTAATTATTATCTATTAAACTTATTATCATATATTATACTACAGACTCTTTTCGCTAATCCTCTAATTATATACAAAAAAGATGTTCACAAGAAGTTTTATACTTTCAACAAAAAATAAAAAAACTCTTTCCACTAATCCCCAAATTTTCAGAAAATTTCCTTTTTTGCTAAATTTTTTGAAAAAAAGAGAACCAGACAAAAAAACAAGAAAAACCATCTTTATAATCAAACAACTTACAAAAACAAGTTCAAGAACTCTTTACAGAGTACAGAAGAAGTAAAATTATTAACTTCTACTATATAAATTTTTCTTTTAGAAAGAAAAAAACAACAAGAAAAATTGAATCACAATAAGCTCTTGAAAACCAACATCAATTTCATAAAGCTCTTAGCCAGGTCAGTGCAGATTAACATCTTTCTAGATACCATGAGAAGCTTTACAAGCAATAACTCAAACCGATAAATCAGTCCAAGTTCAAATACTCATAAAACCTAAAGAAACATCTAAGCTTCATTGACTATACAATAAAGAAGCATACACATCACAACAACAGCATTTCAATAATATTACATCACATAAATACAGACACATATATTTTTCACAACAAGCTCAAAGACATGTCAAATAAACAACGTTAATACACTTTCCATGTGTTTATACAAATCAATTATCAACAACCCCATAACCCCACGTGTTTATACAAATTAATTATCAACAACCCTATAATCCTATATGTTTATTATTGACTGATCACAATACTATTACAACATATATGTAAAACAAATATTATTATCATGTCATAACAAACAACAAGATTTTTTTATATTACCAAGAAATAAATAAACCTGCAACACATGTCTAAGAAAACATAGCAATGATTATCAGCAAAACATAATAATATCAAACACAGTCAACTTACTTCCTATCCCATGATCAACATATCTATGAAGAAATATAAGCTTTTACAGGTCACTAAGAAAAGAGAAGCATATATTATAGAGATATTAGCTCAATTATTAGACAAATATTATTAACAATGGAAACTATAGGCAATATAAACCCTTCTTAATATTACTTCAACTCAAGAAGTCACCATGAACCCCACCTCAGGTTCAACCTAATAATCGATTATAGACAGTATTATTGCTAAAATCCTAAATGTCTATTATAGCACCTTTATTAAAACCAATATTCTTAAACAATATATCCTTTATTTATAGATCAAAAAACAAGGAAAAGAAGAAGATCTTCTAGCTCCATTTTTAGAGAATAAATACTTGAACATAATAGAACAAGCTGAACAAGTACAATACTTTTCACAAAATATTATGTCAAGTCAGACAACACCTGAAAACAATCTTCCTATATATAGCTCACTAGATAAAGCAATCTCCATAGAAGTTCAAACAACCACAACAGTTGAAATCCCAAATATTATTGAAATTGGAATAGGAAATAAGGAGCTCGAAGATATAATTGAAATGGAAGTTATTAGTGAGAAGATTAGAGGAGAAAATATAGTTAAGCAATATACATATAAGACAAGAAATAGATTAAAGATATTCAGCATCAATCTCTTTCATATTAAGGTGAATGGTGAATATAAAATGGGTGTGTTTACTTCCAGGATCCTAGGAGAAACCGAAATAGAACAAATAATATATCTGCAAAATATATTAGGCTTGCCAAAAGATTTTCAGTCCTTCAAAAAAGAATTTATCAATAGTAATGTATGGACAACATTTTGTTGCGAAGAGGAGGAAGATACATTTTATTATCTTAAAAAGATTAACAAAAAAGAGAAAGAAAACTTTACAATTATACCTATAGATATAGAGAAATAGTCAAACTCTATTCAACCACTAAATAAAAAAGTTTTCCAGCAAACAAAAGATGAAGAAAAAACCTCACTAGTGGGTACACTTATAGACATTGACCGAAACCTCTCACGACAAGAAATCAAATCTGCTCTCAATAAATATGGACATACAACAAATATTCATATCTATAATCATTCACGATCACAACAATGAATTAAGGCACGTATTACTCCTTATAAGGAATATATCAATCTTAAGGAGAAATGAATGATTCATACAAACACAAAAACTATTAGAGCAATCTTCACTCAATATGAACCTGATGATAATGAAATTAATAGAATTATCAAATGGCGTAATTCACAATCACTACGACTTTATGGAACACACAACACTACCACTAGTTTAATCACATGAGCAGTCAAACATACCAAAGCCAAATCATGTTACATTCCTAGAAATCCACATATACTAAAGAAAAGAGGCTATATAGTAATTTGCTTCTCATCAGCACAAAATTTGAATAATGCTTTAAAACAGCATATATTTATTCATGGCCATAAACTTACCTAAAGAGCTAGAGAACATTTTAAAAAAGAACAAAGCCCTTCTCAAGAAAAACAAGATCATATCAGCAAGAGTGCTAGGAAGCACATTGAAAAAGAAATGGAACATGATGAAGAATTGACTTATACTGAAAGTAGTAAAGATAATGAAGAGAAAGTCCATATCAAAACAACACACGGCAAACTTTACTCAAGACAATTGGATCAAACTGATATCATAAGCAATATTAGAACCAATTGGTATACAATATCTGAGGATGAAGTAGAAATAGAAAGAGATTCTAAAAAAAGAATAGATCTAAAAAAAAGAGAAAAAAGAAAAAGACGTAATTTTCAAGGCAACAAATATACTACTAGCACAATAGAAACTTCTCAACGTTTTGCCACTGATAGTAACAAGGAGCCAATAAAATCTTGTTATAGAAGACCTTGGAATGATAGATCTGAAAGTCCCTATCCTGAAAGTGAAAGTGATCAAGATCTTCTTCACCAGATTCTAAACAATCTTAAGCGACTAAATAATAGAATAAACATAATTGATGGAAAAACAGGCAATCAGAATAGAGTAAGAGGAAGGCGATGGAATAATCACTTCTGAAATTAGTACCAGTCCAACCAACATATACCAGGAGCAAGTTTGATCCACAAGAAGAGTCAAGCTCATCCTGAAAAAAAGGTGCAATCCCGAAAGAAACTGTAGACATCAACATCACCTCTCCTAATACAATATATGACATATCACTAGATGACTTTATCAGTGCAATTAAAAAAAAACACTAGTAATAGAATTGAAAAGGAGTATACATTATACAACAAGTATATTATAGACAACTCTACATTAATGGATACTATTTCGATTGAAATACATAATATTAGAGAAATTAATACTAGCCTGGATCAACAAAGGATGTACAAACTTATACAAGAACTTAACATAGATATCCTAGGTATCTGTGAAACTAAGCTAACAAATGAAGCAACAGAATTTGCTTTCACTTCACAACAAACACATAAGTTTTTTCACAGTAGCAATAATGAAAAACCCAGAGGATCTGGAGTGGAACTTCTCATTAATAGAAACATCGAAAAAAAGTTGGAGTCCATTGAAAAAATAGAAGGCTATATAATAGGAACCAACTTTCTATCAACAATATGTAAGCTCTGTATTTACCAGGTATATCTGCCATCAGAGAAAACTGTTAGTAGATGGCTATAACAGTTTCTTCAAAAAAAAATCCTAGATAAGTAGAGAAATCACTTCAAGATCATAATCATGGAAGATTTCAATGCAGTTATCAATCCAATAGCAGATCGGCTACCTACCAACAAAAGGATACCAAGATACAGAAAAGCTGAAATAGATCTATTCAACTTCTTAGAAGACTGGAACTATATAGATGTCCAAAACTCTTGAGAAGAAAAAAACACTACCTTCACATGGGCAAACAATACATCATATAGTAGAATCGACTACATCTGGATGCCACTAGAAATTAGCTTAAATAACATATATGAATTCAAAAATATCCCTATAGAAATATTGTCAAATAGTGACTATACTTTATTACTAACAAGAATGACAACAAACAATTTGCTTAAAAATCAAGTACATAAGCAATGTAGAACAAAAGGAAAGAAAATATCTAATCCAATAAATTCCACAGTAGAACAATAGAAGAAATTTAAATGCTGTATAGAAAACAAATTTTCAGAAACTGATCTACAATCTTTCCGATCAAGCATAAAGAATAGTCCCCAAGAACTCGAAGAGGCCTGGCATTATTTTGAGTCAACAGTTATCAAGAGTGCTTACAAACATCTCAAAAAGAAAAGGATTTACTCTACTCCCT
>CAJVPT010001926.1:0-19343 GCA_910592055.1 Acaulospora colombiana | reverse complement strand
TTAATGATTTAAAAATTATCAAAGTTGAAATTTATAATAAAAACATAGTAAGTGGACTCAAACTTTTGGAAGCAACCATATCTTGAATTGTTTTCTATTAATAATGTAATTCAGCATTTATTTTTTGTTGCTTTTAAAATCCTACATTTAATTTCAAGATCAAGTTTAATCTTGTTTCTGATATAGTGATTTTCTTTTTTTTTACAAATTATATATAAGGTTAGCTCTACTTTGACAACCTGTTTAAGCTATATTTTAACATCAGCTGCATTTTAAGAAGATGATAAGTCCTAGATGAATATATTATTACTTAAGATATAAAGCTTATTGATTGTTATTAAAATCTCTTTTTTAATAAAGGTTATCATATTGTCTAAGCTTTTTTGAATAGATAGTAAATCCTATTAGCTTCTTTGTATGCATTAAAATCTTGATTAAGAATTGTGCTCTCGACTTTGAAATTTTTTTGGAATTTAATATATACTTTTTTTATTTTTAAAGTCTTGAAGACTTCTCTAATGATAATAGATTCTAATAGATGTCAAGTGTTATCCAATATTTGTAATATGTTGATTATTTGAAGGCTCTATGTATATTTGATCTTTACAATTAGAATGGACAGTATTTGTTTAGATTCTAAACTTTTTCCATTGAATATTCATAGAGTTATTAGTATCTGGAATTTTAATACTCTTAATTTTCTTTGACTTTTAATTTTTTTTTTTTAAGCAAGTTATCAGTTATCAAGTAAACTATTAAAAGTATATAGTTACTACTGATTGAAGTTTTCATTGATATATTATAGAAATCTTACAAGTTTTAAAACAGTTTATTTGTGATTTAGATATAAATAATTCTGCTATAGACTAACTTGTTCAATTATATAAAAGTAGTATTTTCTTTTTTCTTTCAAAGCCTTTGGACATCTGTGAAGTTCCAATTCTTTAAGAAGTTAAATAATCTGATTTCAGTTCTCTTATATCTGATATAAATCTTGTTGCTAGCAGGGAATCAATCTGTTATAGGATAAATTACAGTATTGAAATCTTCCATAATGATTACTTTAAAATCTTTTTCTGTTTTTTATAAATTTTCTTCTATAAGGTTTGTTGCAAATATCTATTTTCTTTTTTATTAAAAGTAAGTAAACTTGAAAGATTGCTAGTTTACTCTTTGTTGACAAAAACTAGCTCCTAATATACTATATGAATCTTTATCTTGTTTATATATTCTGGCTTTCTTTTATATTCTTTTTTAATTAGAAAGCCTATTCTAGAGCCTATAGATCTGCTATTATTACTGTTATGAAAGAACTTGTGTATTTCTTGAAATTTGAAGATAAATATATCAAATTTAAATATATATTTTGTTTTACAAATTTCAGGAATATCAATATTCATCTCTTAAATTTTTCCCAAAGCTTTGTTTATTAAGGATTGTATTAATACCTCTCACATTGAACATTTCTATAGTTATAATACTATTGATGGATGGTTTAATATTATTATTTTAATAAAAAGTATGACTTTTTGATATTTTGATAGTATTGAATTTTATTATTAAGAGAAAGTTATCTAAGAAGTTTATATTATTTAAGGATTCATTGTTATATATAGTATGTCATTATTTGTTATACATGTCATTAGATTTACTATTTCCTGAGAAGAGCTGGATTCTTTTTGAAAATCCAGTTCTTTTTCAGAAAACTGCAATTGGATTGGTGCGCCTTATAGTTATCAGGTTTCTCTTTTGTATTCTGGTCAGAAACATTTTTTGGATTGTTGCTTTATTATACTAATTCTTATATTTATTTTTTCTAGATTAGTTAAAATTTGTTGCCATGGAATATAGCTATTATTTTTAAAGTCTGAGCTTTTTGAACTTTTGAATTCTCTATTAGTTCTCTGGCTTTATCTCTTATTTGAGTCAATGGATTCATTATTGCTACCTATTAATAGAATATATCCTGCTCTTTTAGATCTAGGTTCTTGTTTTGCTTTGATTATATATGTGAATGATCTGTTTCTAATCAATGTATATAATTAATCCATATCTGTATTAAATTCATTAATATTTTTTCTAGAGTTGAGCTTCTATCTTAATCTTTTATTGTATCTAATATCAGTTTTTTCTATTATTCTATCTATTTGTTCTATATATAGTTGTATCAATTCATTATCTAATTTTGAAATCTTTTTATAATATTGTCTATCAAATGGTATGTCTTGTTCTTTTCTAAAGTGTTCTTTAACATTTTATGTAAGTTTATAGTCATATATGAAGATATATTGCTTTGGAGCTTTTTTAAATCTTGTAATAATATAAAACATATAATAGTGTAGCCTAATCTTCTGAGTGTAAGTGGAGTTTTAAAAATAAAGCATGCTTTGGCCTTGGTATGTCTAATTGCTTGAGCAACTTGATTAGTAGTAATATTATAAGTACTATATAGTCTTAAAGACTAAAAATTTTACTGTTTAATAATCTGATTGATTTTTTCATCATCTGATTCATGTTGAGTGAAGATAACTCTAATAGTTTCCTTATTAATATGAATCATTTATTCCTCTTCTAAATCTTTGAATTGTTAATAAGATATGATACGAGCTTTTCTTCTTCTTTAAAAATAAGAATGATTATAAATATAGATATTTATAATATTTCTATATTTTGAAAGAGCAGCTTTAATTTCTTGATATATATAATTTCAATTAATATCAACTAAAGTAACTATCAATGAGAACTTATCTTCTTTTGTCTTCTACTGAAAAATCTTTTTGTGTATCAGATTCTTGGAGTTCATTTATTTTTTCATATCTAGAGAAATAATGATAAAGATTTTTTCTCTTTTTTATTGATTTTTTTCAAACATCACAATACATTTTCTTCTTTCTCATAACAGAATATAGTTCAAACATTTCTATTGAGAAAGTTCTTCTTAAAAGGTTGAAAGTCTTTTGGCAAGTTTAGTATATTTTGAAGATATTTTTCTCTTTTATTTTTAGATTCTCCTAGAAGCTTGGATATAAGAATTTTTATTTTGTATTTGCTATTTTCTTTAATGTAAAAGGTATTAATATCAAATAGTGATGATCTATTTCTTGTCTTATAGGCAAATTGTTTTGTAATATTGTCTCCTTTAATCTTTTATATAATCTCTTCTATCATTATTTATCTTCTAATTCTTTGTTATTAATTTCTATTTCAATATTACAGAGAATTTCTACTATTATAGTTAATTGAACTTCCATGTTGTTTTTCAGGTTTATTTTATTAGATTGGCATTATTATAGATTGGGCTTTTAATATTTTATATGAGATATATTGTGATTGTTTCTCCTGCTCAATTATATCAAAATATTTATCTTCTAGGTATAGTACTAGAAGATCTTCATCTTATATTTGTTCTTGAATTCACAGATATAGGATATGTTGCTTAAGAATTGTGACCTTAATAAAAGTAATCTGATCAAAATTTAGGATTCAAACAATAATGTTATTCAAAATTGAGTATCTGTTTGGCTCAAAAACAAGGTTCTGCATAGTTTCTGGAATAATAACTATATTGAAAAAAGCTTGTGTTGCCCAAAGTTTCTTGTGTTGATCAAATTTATTTAAAAGTCAAATTAAAGTATCCATAATATGTATTTTTCTTTTTATAACTTGCATTATTCTATGTTTTTTCATTAATATATTTAGGTCACATAATGTGAAAAAACTTATTGATTATTTTGGCAGATAGTGTAGACTAAAGTTTATGTGTAACAGAAAATATATTTCAAAATTTTTATCAAAACTATTATATAACCAAATATATAGTACTTATGAAATTTTTTAAAATAATACAAATTAAATATATTAAACAACGTTTTTTTCTATAAATTATTTCTTTGAAATAACTAATAAAATTTATCAAAATGATTTATTTCTTATATAAAAAGCTTAATTTAGAAAGTTCAACTTTTTTTAAAAAAAAAGTATAATAAAATAATTTCTAATATTATTAGATAGTTATTTTTAACTATGATTTTTATTTATTTCTATTTTTATTTATTTATTGTGATCAAATTTATATTTGACTAATATGTCCAAGTGGAATTGTTTTTAAAAGAACAATTCTTAAAGAAAGAATTTAAGAAGTGGTTTATAATAATAAAAAAGTATTAAAGAATAGATTCATCAAGAATCCTTTAAACAATGTCACACATTGTTTCACAAGAAATATGGTTTGCTCAGAACCCAAGTTTATTAATAAATCAAGAAAACTATAATAATTTCTTTAGTCCTAAAGTCAAGAGAAGATATTCAATCTTCAAGAAATCAAATGAAATTATACCTAAACTTCTAAAGTCAAATGAAGTCATACTTAAACTTATTCTACTTTTGAATAAATTATGACTACTTATATACTTGTAAAAATGGATCACTTGGATCACTTGAACTTCCTAGATCTCTTGGGTTATCTAATCTATGGTAAATTATATTATATACTATATTTAATAAAGTGATTTATGCTAATCAAGTACCAATAAGAATATCAAAGAATATCAAAAAAATAATTATAAATAAATAGATAAAAATAGAAAAAAAATTAAGATCATAACCAAAAATAACTATTCAACAGTATTTATAGTTATTTTTATTATAATATTTATAATTATTTCTTTAATATTCTTATTGATACTTAATAAATATACTATATATTATTTTATTAAATATAATATGTGACATAAAAATCTATGGATCCATAGTGCAATAGTTAGCACTCCATAGGTCAGATTACAAGATACAGGTTCAAATTCTTTAGAGGACTAATATAATTCCCCTGTATAAAAGCAGGTAGAGTTTGCATCCATTGATCTAACCATAAATTAACTGATGTTTCTGAATATAACTACTGGTTTATATAAAAATTGTAATTAATCGAATATCTGAGATCAGATAGAATTATTCCTGATATAACCATGTTACCCAATAGTAATAAGAAGAATAAACTTCAAACCAGTAGTGTACCTCTTAAAATAAATATATGGCTATATGAATTTTATAGACTTTACTATTGAAAGGCCTTAATAATAAGAAAAAAAGTCATGAATCATTCTGAAGGACTGAATGAACCAGAGTTCAGGATACTGTAATTAATGATCTGATAATCAGAATACTCTTAAGAAAAAATTGTTCTAGAAAAAATTAAGATAAATTTACAGTATATATCTTTCTGAATAGATAGTATTGGTATATAACATTATATAGAATATACAGTATATATTGCTACTATATAGATAGATCTATTATAAACATTATATGTACAATACTTGTTGATATACAGTATATAACTTACTAGTTTATCATATATGATACACAAGCAAATTGATCCATAATATTGTTAAAGGCCAAAGAAGTCAAACAAAATTCAGAATTTTCACCATGGTCACATGACTGATGATTATAATGTGATCAAAGCTTACGCAAAACAATCAATTGCTGACTATCACCATATCCCTTACAAGCTAGAAGAATGCGTGAACAATCCATTCATATCAAAAAGGTAAAAAACTATGAGTTGAAGTAATAGAAAATTAGCTGACCACAAAGCAATTTATGTATGACATAATACTAGAATAGCCAAAATGATTATATAATAGCCCTATGTGTAAAAATGTATAAATATAACTTCCTTCAATGACTTAATAAAATGACGAATCTTAAGATGAATCTTTTGAATAGATTGTTATAACAGTGAAGTTATAAGTAGTTTTAGGGAAAACTACCTTGAGACTCACCCATATCTTTTTACGCCTCTGCCTTGATTTGTGTTTTGTGTGTATGATAGAAGGATAGACTTTTCTATCCATAGGTTATACAAGCTTTTGGTCATTAGTGACAGACTTACCAATTAGCCTGCTACAATATATACTGCTTATACTTAAGCAAGTATAAATATATAATTAATAAAAGACATAGTCTTAAAAAATACAAAATATGCTGGCAAGAACAGATCCTAGACATCTTCCAAACAAAAAAAATACAATGGTATCATATGGATTACTTTAACAAAAGACCAAACAAAAGAAAAGTACTAGGATTGTATAGATACATTTAAGCAAAAGTAGATGAAACTCTAATTCAAGGTGCTATAGAAACAGGACTTAATCTACTTGTTCTAATATACTCAAGAACTCAGGAATCAAAATGTAAAGAATGGTTCTTCTTTGAAAAAGCTGGACAAATTATACCTGGTCAAAGAGTTAATCATAACAAAGAAAACATTAAACTAAGATACTATAATATTACAAACAAATCACTAGTTGAAGTATGCAAAGAATATCAATTTACTACCCACACAGACCAATATTGTCTCAACTGCTGCATCAAAATATCAATGTTTTCTCTAATCAAAATACCTATTATTAAAACCACCAAGTCTAGCCAAGAAAAAGATAATATTCTCAAATATAAACTACAAATATCTTTACAGAGTTGGATTAAATAGTGGCAACAATCCAACTCCATACTTGACTTGTTAAGAATTATCCATGAAACACTAAATACAAAAACACTCAAACAGATTATAAGAGTCCAGAGAAATTTACATACAAATATCTCAATAATCTTCAAAAAATTAGAACTAATACAACAAATCTTAGTATATACTAATAAAAGCATCAAGACAAATATAGAATCAAGAATAGAAATAGGTATAATTATTTTCATTATATAAGACAACACATATTTTGAGCTCAATGCAACCTTTGCAAGTCAAGAATCAGCATATACTGTAGATCAGAAATTTTGACAGTTACCATTACCTACATTGTAGCTGGGAAAGGTAAAACAATCAATATATATGATTCACAAAATCTTATTCAGGACCACTACAAGCTCTCAACCAATTAGAAACTAGTCAAATATCAAGAAAAAAGAATGTTACTCAATCTCTGTAAAATAACAAACACCTTTCAACTAAAGATAAACTAGTATAAAATATTTAAAAAAGATAATAGTTTATTTAATAAAAGAGCTGATAAATTGACATACCAAATAGAATCAAACAAAGACAAAAGAAACTGCAACACAATTCTCTACACATATCTAGAATCTAACTACCTGCAACCCTACTTTAATGGCAATATAGAGATCACTCAAAACATTCATAGGGCTATTAAACAGATCTACCAAGTGCAATACACAATTGATTGGAAACTTCTCTCTTATCATTTGATTTAATCATAAAGAAATAGATTGAAAACTAGCTTTACACTCTTCTATCCAACACAACTCACCAATCCACAAATAGACAAATAGAACTCTCTACAGTATAGATTCTCTATCAAACTATGGAACCAAGAGCTCTCAACAATGGACAAACTTCACAAAAGATATCCAACATATACAAAACAAACAGATATCATAGCTGCAATCAGATAAATTACAATGATTACCTATTTATTTGTCTTTAACACAACATTAATATTTATGAAGAAATAAATAAAAATATATTTAGAGAACTGTATTACAGGAAAAATAAAAAATCCTCTCAAATAACAAACAATAAAATTGAGCTCAGTACTAAAAATCTAAGCATGCTTATCTTCAGAAAAGAAATTAGCAAGACCTTTAACAACCTAATTATAGAGATAATAAAATATGACAAGCTATCTGACACTTTTAAAAGTATCATGCAATACACTAGATTTCTAACCTTCAATATCTGACTTAACAGATATAGAAGGATACTAAAATGGAAAAAAAAATAGAGAATCAACAAAATATTCATAAAAAAAAAGAGAAAAGAAAGCAACAGAGAATACACACAAAAGAGAGAACAACAATAAATAGATCACAGTAAATAGATATATAGTTCACAATAGATAATATTCTAAAAGGACTACATAACATCTTCTATATTTTTTATATTAGTGCTAATGGAGTTTAGGTATATTAGTTCCTAGTTGAGAGCAATAAGTCATAAGAGATTGTCTAAAATCAATTAACTTTTTAATAAGTTAGTATAAAAAAAACATAAAGAAAAAGAGTTAATAGATAGTCTAGTATTAATACAAGTAATATATACTGCACTAAAATTAATAAAGTAGGTCTGTTGCAAATTAAAATATATATATATATATATATATCAAATAATTCAAAAGATCTAAGAAGTTCAAGTAGTCTAAGAGATTTATTTCTATAAATATATATGCAATAATAATTTACTTAAAAGTATTACAAATTTGTAAAAATAATATTATTTAATTTTTAAAAAATTAAATATTTTCTTTTAATTTTAGAATCAAAGAAATTATTATTATTATTTTTAATTTATTAATAAATATAGATTCTAAGTAAATTATATTTTTTGTAAAATATTATATAATACTATTTAAAAAGATTCTTAACAAATCTATTTTTAATTATTTTTTTATTATAATAAATCATTTTTTGAATTATTTCTTTAAAATTTGTTTTTTTTTAAAAGCAATTTTACTTGAATATGTTGATTAAATATATAATATTCAATATAACATATTTATTTCTTTATTTATTAACTTGTAATTATACTATTATAATATACTGTATATAGTATATCTTTATTTTTTTTTATTTTTTTTAACTTACAATCATGTTATGATGGCTTGTATTTATTGAAAAATTAAAATAAATCTATAATAATTTACAGACTTTCACAAAGTAATTAACTAGTCTTTATATATAAATACTCTAAATCAGATTTTGAGGATAATATTATACTCCCTAATAAATTAGTAAAAACATCTATCTATCAAGATTATTATCAATAATTTGTACTATTGATTATTTGAAAACCAATAAATTGTTAAATTAAAAAGAAAAAAGAAAGAAAAGTATATATATTTTTATTGAGATATAAGTAATGATGGGTCTCTAAAGTATTTAACATATAAAATTTTACAGATTACTTATGTTCTTTTTTGAGGAACAAAATTCATAACTCTTTACTTAAATAGAAACAAAAGTCAGGAAATGTTATAAATCAATAATTTGGATAATAGAAAACAATTGTGGATAGTTTTTTTATAGTTATTAATTTAAAAATTTTAATGTTTTCTAGTGAGGAATATTTGACTTTTGTCTTTGCCTCCTCCTTTAGAAACCCATCTTTAGATATAAGTATATTTATAATATTGTTATAATTATTTACATAATAGTTAACTTATTTTTATATATTAATAGTTGAAAAACTATATTAATTAAAAAATATATAAAGTTACTGTGATTGTTATGACCCATATTGATTGCAATACTGTAATTAAAGTATAGAAATTTATTTACTTATAAATAAAAACATCAAAAAGAAGATGAATAAAAACTATCAACTGGTTACTGTGAAACAAAATCAAAGATCTAGTAAAAAAAAAAAAATTTAAAGGTTTTGAATATCAATGTTCATAGAATCAACAAATTAAACAATTAAGTAGACTTATTTGCTAAATAAGTTAAGTAGAAATCCAATAATATGATATCAACTATTAGAGCTAAGAAGAGTCTTCACAATAGCTATATAAAAAGAATATATAATAAAGATTGATATTAGAGATTTTGACAAAATATTTAATAAAAAAAAGATTAGACTAAACTGAATGATCCAGAAAAGAATTCAAGATCTTTGAATCCAAAATGACAAAGTCATAAATTGACTAACTTTTTGAAATTAGTTCAATCCAATCAATATTTTAAATATCTCTTTCAAGATTAATAAAAACAAAAGTTTCCTAACTAATTTAACTCATAACAAACTTTCAATCTATAAATACTTTAAAAAGAAAATCAGATATATACAATATAACTATTTGTTTAGTATGCAAACTTCATGAAAAGACATTAAAATATACTTTAAATATTCAGTCACTAGAAAAACTAATAAAGACATATAGAAAAAAGTAAATAAAAAGATTAACAAATATATCAATAAAGAAGTATAATATAAAAAAAAAGTTTAGTCTATAACAAGTGACTGGACAGATAAATAATTAAAAAATATTCTAAAATTCAATAAGAATTTTTTTAATACTATTTATAGATATATAAAAAAAAAATAAGATTACTATTTTGAAGAAGTATTTTAAAAAGTAGCTCAAGATCTAACCTGCAATTACATAGAATATAATTGATAAGCTCTAACAAAATATATAAGTAAACTTCAAAAAGGAAATCTAAAATAGTTACTGTACCAAGTTATAAATTAAAAAAAGAAGCAGAACATTATAAAAGAAAATAAAAAAAAACAAAAGATACAAGTATAAACCTGACTTATATATTGAATAGAATCAAAAAGCATTACTATTATTTTCAAAGAATTTAAATCTAGAAAGTACTAAATAAAAGAAGAAAAGAAGTATACAATGATTATTAAAAATTGAATTTGTTATGAAATAAATTGTTCAGTTTTTAACGATAAACAGAACTTAGAATGATCTATAGTAAAAAACCTGTAAACAATAATCTTATTAATTAGAAAGTTATTCAAATTAGTAAAAGAGTGAATATCATTCTCTAGGTTGAATTTAGAGAAATAGTTTTTTGATGATAAATAAATTAATTTATAAAAGTCACAACAATTTGTAAATATTTAGTATATATACAATAAAGACATATCATACTAATTTAACTGCAGGTTAAAAAAAAAAAAATTAAAAATTATGTAAAGTTTATTAAGCTTCTTTAAATCAAACCAAACAAAATTTCAATTAAATATCTCAAGTCAAATTTAAAAAAATAACATTTTTCTTTATTAATAGATTAATATTAGGATTTCTATTTATTGAAATTATCATTAACTGTAGATTATTACAAATAATAATGAATTGCTGAATTAATACATTGAAGAAAAAAAAGAAAGAAAAAAAGTAATTTAAAAGTTTTTTCAAAAAGTTTTTATTTAAATGAAAATCTCTTTTTAGAAGGGAATTTCTATAATAACTTGTAAACAATAATATTAATAATTGAAAGTTTTGATTTAATTACAAATAGGTAACAAATCACTTTTAAAGTTTTACTTAAAATCTATAACTAAAGTTATAAAAATAACATTACTGTAATAAACATCATTCTATAAAGGTTTGATATGCTTATAATATTTAAACCTTTTTTGCGCAAATAAAACAAGACCAAGTTTTTTTACTAATTAACTTTTCGCCTAGATTGATTATACCCGGGTACTGTATGCAGCGCTCTACGGTATAAGTATTTTTGTAAAAATATTGCATTTCAATAAAGTCTTTACGTAATTAAATCTGATTTCATATATCCAATATTTAATGGTAAAAAATAATCCAAGATTACCAAGATTATAAGAAATGAATAAATATGTATATGAAAATTTAAAAAAAAAAAAAAAAAATTCTCTAAACATAAAAATTACAATACTATTACATGGTTAATCAAAGTTTTTTTTTGAACGTAATATTAAATATAAAATAATAAAAACAGTCCATTAGCATCTAGCAATTGTAAAAAAAAGGGGGGGGAGTAAAATTTATGTTTAACTTTGACAATTAAAAGATTAAAATCAGAGATTACAACAAGCATATTTATTTTAGCATAAAAGATTTAACATCGAACGCGACTTATTAATTAGTTATGAATCATGCCGCCGCTTGTACCGATGGTTAAATACCCCCCTTTACCTTTTAAATCCAACTTATCAAAGAGAGTATGATATATAAATTTGTAGGCCCAAAGGTTACCCTTCATTCTCTTAATATCCACAATGTATATTCCCGGAAGATTCTTTAATCGACAAAGTTCTACAGCAAATCGAATTTCCTCTCCGGAATCTATGGATGGGTCACCATACAAAATCTCTGGCGCGAGAGTGGACGTCGGTAAAATGTTTGCGGTAGATGAATCATCTGGTCCAGTTAGGGTCATGAGTGGGCCCATAGTTGGGCTGTTGGGTATGGAGAATGAATCACCATTGAGGGCGTTGTCATTATCTACTGCATTCATCTCTTCGGGAGACTTGAAATTATTTTGTGACGATATTGGCGTTATACCCGACGAAGTAGTACTAGTGTTATTGGAATTGGTGCGACGTAAAAATGTTTTTAAGGGGCTTGTGGTATACTTCCTTCGCTTTTTCTCGATTGAAGAGTCTACGCCATTTTCGGAATTTTCTGATGCCTGCGAATTATCTTTGTTCTTTTGGGATTTGTTGTCCTTCGACTTTCCATTTTCGATTTGCTTTCGTTTGCGTCTAACACACCTGACCTTAAATTCACTTTCACGTTTAATCTCGATACCCATACTGACCAAAGTTTGTTTTACTACTATGAAAACCTCATAAGGTGGTCGTGAGGTCAATGCATCTTGATCGACCGCACCGTGATGGACGCGGAGTTTTAGATCCACGGCGCTCGTAGAAGTCATGGTAGATTGCCGTGATGATGACTGAGAACCACCGAGCTGAGTTACAACGACAGAAGGATTACTCTTCTGTTTCTTTTTGTTCTTTTGTGGTGCATCAAGTTCCGAGTTAGTTGATATTACAGATTCATCGACCCTCGCTAATTTATTTGGTACCTCCAATGAAGGGATATCGGGCTTCGCTATACATTTCGCAAGAAAGAGGAATTATTGATGGAATAGGATGTGGATGTGATCATGCGAAAAAGATCATGTTGAAGCTTACCTAATGATTTTCTTCTAAACCAGTCCATAACTTTCTTCGCCGCATTTGAGCTCCCGGCCGAAGTGCCGCTAACAGTTTTTCTCTTTTCTTTTACCGCAACATTACCATTTGACACTACACTGTGCGTGGAGTGAGCCGCCGGTCCCTTAAAGGTGTCGACCATCAAGCTCAAAGCTTTTCTCTTTCCATTTCGCCCCTTCTTAGTTTCATCTACTAAATTCTCGTCCACGTAGCTCGTCGTGTCAGATGCGGTATCGGAAGGCACATCTGTGGTCAGTAGTGTTGTTTGGAAGTGCCCCGGTTGTAAAGTTTGCGATTGTGATATTGATTGTTTACGAGATTCCACTTCATAATTACTGGCGGTGCTAACAGTGACCAATGGATTTCCACTTTCATTTTTAATACCCATTGAACTATGTAATTTCTCTGAAGAAGGGCTTCGTTTGTGTCTCTTTTGTATCACGGAGGGTGGCGGAATAGCAGGTATCGGTGATTCACGATGTCCAGGAATCGGTGGTAAGGGAATGGAAGGTGGTGGAGAGGAGTATTGAGAACTTGGTAGAATGTTCTCGGGACGTTGATGACCGTTATCTGACAAAGTTGAATTTTTTGACGGAACGGAAGGGTTTATGATGGTCTCATTTTGACGATGTTGAATTAAAGGAATTGAAGGCGGCCCATGGACTGTAACAGGTCGCGTGCGAGGAGCATCCCGTTTCTTGGGGGTTTGAGATGAATTCTTTTGTTGCGATTCCATTGGTCGTATTTCTGACTTAAGGTTTTTGGCATCTAAATTGTGGTACACGTCGTTGCTCTGATTTTTCTCCCGAGCAACCTCATCCGTATCCTTCTCGTGCAAGGTAAGAAGACTCGAGCCGGCATTGGTCGAAGTTCTAGTGGTGATGGTTGATGGAGTGCTTGCAGCTGTACTACTTCTGTCAGAATGTCCAGACGATACAGTCGGCGTTATGCTATGATGTTTTCCTGTTTTAGAATGAGTTTCGGGCAAATCAAGATTTTGAGAGGGTAAAGAGGAAGTATTTTCATAGTCGGTTCGCAATAGTTCATCTCTTTCTTCCTGCAGTATCATATCTGATGTGGCCACGGGTGATAAACTAGGGCCGAGACGCGTTCCATCCACAAATTGGAAATCTTCATCAGGATAATCGACATACTTGGCATTGTTATCGGAATATTCGACTTGAATGGTGTGTCGTTTCACAGTTGATGTTCCGGATGGAACATTCTGTCGATCCCCCGTATAATCGGTGGTTAGGTAATTATTGGAGACCGGAATTTCCGAGGGGAGGTATGCCTCCGGTGGTGCTAATGATGGCACTGGATTTGCGGCTGCCTATTTCACATTGTCAATTGTTAAAAAAAAATCGCGTGTGACAAGAAATATCGCCAAAACGAACCAAGAGAAAAATAGCATTAAATGATTACCTCCAATTCTTGAATAGTATAATTGAAAATGGACGCATATGGTGCCAACCACCTTTCGATGAAGCGAACATAAATTTTAGATATTTTACCACACGTCAGATAATCGCCTTGGGGGTAACATACCTATGTGACATTACGGTCTTCATATCGCATCTTTTCGCCGGATCCGGTACCAACATCTTTTTTAGCAAGTCTCTCGCGTCCGGACTTACGTATTCAGGGAATACTAATGGGGTGTTGATTATATATTTGTAAAGCAAGTTAATATTATCACCGTCAGGATTCGATGGGTCATCGTCAAATGGAAGGTATCCCGACAACATGGCGTACTGCATGCCAAAGCGAACAAAATAAATAAATTTTAATAAGAATTTCACTATTGGCAAGGAGTGAATAACATTTTGAAGAATATGTTACCAGGATAACGCCGCAACTCCAGATATCCACAGCACTTCCTACGTAAAGTCCCTCGCTGATCACTAACTCCGGTGCAGCGTAACAAGGACTTCCACATGATGTCGCCATTAGATCATCATGTGCACCGTTGAACTGGTTCGCGAAACCAAAATCAGTGATTATGATATTTCGGTTTCGGTTTAATAAAAGATTTTCCTATGATCAAACGAACAGATATGTGATTGAGACTGTGAACACAAAAAACCGGAAATTTTTTAATGATAAATTTGGACATACAAGTTTAAGGTCGCGATGTACAATATTTTTTTTATGTAAATAATCAACTCCGCTAATAAGTTGCGCGAAGAGCCTGCATGCATCTCGTTCTTTCAGATATCGATGTGCCAGTATATGATCGAACAATTCACCACCTGAAATATTAAGGAGTATATCAGTCCAATGATCATGACCAATAAACAAAGTCTAAATTAAGTTGGACAATTACCAGAGGCGTATTCCATAATAATGCCAATATACCGATCGGTCTCATACACGTCATACAACTTTACGATATTTGGGTGCATAACTCTCTGTCGAATTAATTAATTAATTACGTGTTTAGATTGTGTCATGAAGTCGATGACTAATAAAATGGAAAAGGGGAGAAGAATGTTGTTATATACCCGTAGCACTCCTATTTCCCTTTCAATCTTTGTAAATCGAGATGGTGTATCTACTGATTCCTTGCGTATCAACTTAATCGCGACCTTTTGGAGGTGATATCGTCATAACTTAATTAGTAATGAACTTTTATGCATGTTTTAAGCCGACGTGACTAATTTCCGGTCACGGCTCTTGACTGTGCCCGTGAAAAAACGAGGCATGAGTGTTTTCAAATCGCGGGAGAAAACGACATACCTCCTCACCAGTGTCAACGTGGATTCCAAGCTTAACCTTACCGAATTCGCCTTCACCCAACGTTTGTAACAAGAGATAAGGACCGAACATATTACCTCTTCTTACTGAACTCTGGGGTGCTGGCGGAGGGTGAGGTATCTCAGGGTATCTAGGAACACTCATCGGAACAGGTGTCGAAATCGGCCGATTCCTTTCCGATTGATGTTGAACGTGCTGATGTTGCTGATGGAGTGGAAGAGGCTGCTGTGAGTTTAGATGGATTGTCGCTGCCATGTATGCTAAAGTTCAATATGACTGGTGCCGATTTTCGAGTTAAGAAATGTAATTATGAGGGAAAGATTTTGAATTTTCTTTTTTTCTGGTTTTTTTTTTTTTTTTTTCTTTTTAAACTAAAAACCAAGTCAGATTAAGATTATTTCTTATTTGATATAATAACTGTCCAGAGTTATATGAGTTGATAGGTATACGTGGAAGGTATACAACTGTGGGCTTTAGGCCCGAAAAGAAAGAAGTGCTGTACAATAATAAACCGACGACCAATAAATTAAAGAATCCTTTTCGAAAATTGAAAATTGGAGAAGTGTCTACTTGGGGTGGGAGTAGTTTGAACGTAAAGGGAAACTCTCTGACACGGTGCAAGGACGTTTCACAAACTACATAAACAAGATTTTTTGTAAAATAAGAAATCATGCATAATCTATTACTACTCAAACATTACTAGTTCATACCATGTCGAGTTATGTTACTATGCTACATTGCACATATTGTGTTCTATTATAATTATGATATAAGTAGAAAAAAATGATTTATACCTTGATGGCTGAATTTACGAGAATTTACTTTATTAAGTAGTCACAATTTTGGAATTCAAGAACCTGGACAAGGAATTTGAAATGTCCCACTAATAAATAGGATAAGATAATTGGTGGACTCGGAAGTATCTCTTATTCCTGATAATGGATTAGTCAATATAAGGCTTTATTGGTTTTTAAGGGGAAAATTTGTGTGTATATATTCGAGGAAGGTAGATTTCTTGAATTAAATCGTTCCCTGATGAATGGCTGGACTTTTGTACACACATACGCTCTGTATATATGGCTGACGGGGATAAAAATAAAATTCGGCCGTTTGATTGTTGGCAAACCTGAACATAGGAACACAAATTTACCAGAGGGGTAATTGTGATATGCTGCGACCTTAAAACATGGTATTACCTGTAATGGCAGAAATATGTGCATTTGATAGGTTCTTGGAAACGATCTTCACTTTAAAGATTATCCATTATATTTTGTGTTACCGCGTAACGAAAAATCGTGGTGATAAAAAATACATGATTGTGAACTTTATACCGTTGGATCTAACTACACTTGAACTTTAAACACCAATGACATATATCGGAGATTGCGCCACGTGCATACGAACTGCTATCACATGATCTCCATTGCATAATAATTTCATTTAATAAGAAAAACGGTTCTTTTAAAATATTTATAATATTTTTTTTTAAAAAATAAAATAAAAATTTTCAATAAATTATATACAGTATTAAAAAAAAATCACTAGATAAGCATAAAACTTTAAAATATAAACAAAAACTAGAAATATAAGTTCATAATTTTTATAATTTATTATTAAAAAAAGTTATCTATTTTTCTATTTATATTCAAGCTTTTATGATTTAACTTATCTTATGGTTAACTTAAACCTAAGACTTCTTTTATATCTTATTTAATTATATATATTTTTAAAAAATATTTATTATAATATATTCATATAAAATTTTAAATATTGTTTTGCTCCATTAAACTATTTTTTAAATAACTTTTTTTTTTTTTTTTAAACTCTTAGTCAAGTCAGCATAGAGTATTTTTTAAATAACTTATTATAACCTATTTAAAAATAATTATATAAAGTTTTAGATAAATTTTTTATTTTATAGAAACTCTTTTTTTTTTAAAAAAACCATGTTATATGACTTAATCTTTGTTGAAAAATTTATATAATTATTTATAATATTATAGGTTTTTTATATAATAACTAGTTTATTATTATATCAAATTATTTTAAGTTAAGTCTAAAAAATAATATTTTACTCCTCTAGAGAATTGATATAAGCTTTTATTTATCAAATTTATTGATAATAGTTTGTTACTATAGATTATTTAAAAATATAAATTGTTAAGTTAATAAAAAAAAAAAAAAATACAATTCAAGTTTCTTCCAAAAAGCTTATTAACTGAACAATCTCATATCAAAAAAGATTTATTTGATTGAAATATTCTTTTTATTTCTATTTAAATTTTAAAAATGATCCAATTTATCACTATTTATAATACTAAATTGATTAATTTAACTATAATATATTTATTATATAAGTTAATATTAAATTAAGAAAGCTTAAAAAAAATCTAAAAACTTTAACTTTTAATTAAAAATTCTTTTTATTATCTAAAAAACTCTAAAAAAATATGATTTTATAATATATATTATTTATTTCTTATCTTTTGATATTTTAAATATCTTTTTTAAAAATTTAAGACTTTTAAAGAAAATAATTTCTAAAACTTTCTTTTTAATTACTATTGATATTATCAAAATATACAAATATAATCAATAAGAACTTATCTATATTTTATAAATCAATATATTGACCTGTGGGTCAATAGTGCAGTAGTTACACTCCCAGGTCTCTATCCGCTATATGCCAGTTCAACCCTACTCAAGAATAATACAAGCAATTTAGGTGAGACTTTTCCAGACTATACCACATTATAATATACAGATTATAGGAACTATACCACCTAAAGAAAATTACCATCTGACCATAGTTCCACAAACAGGTCACACAGGTTATGGCCAGTTTTAGCACCTATTATAACAATAACATTATGCCGATCAGAATATATGAAGATTGAAGAAAGAAATCGATTGGTCCAATTCTAACAATCTAGATGCCGACATTCATCTCTTCTCAAAAAACTCACTTGTGAAAGATTGGAAAACCCTGATCACTTGCAACAGTCAAAGAGGTAATGGTCCAGATACATATTGGGAGATCCTGGTCACTTACAACAGTCAAAAAGGTAATGGCCCAGACACATACTAGGAGACATGCGTTGTCGATTACCAATGGCTATCACTAAAATATAACCTATCCTATCAAGGTCGAGTAATGTTGAATCAAGACTCACGATGGGAAAATGCAGGAGCAGACCCTGGGAGAAAAAATTTGAAAACAATTATCAAGGTAATCAATCCAATAGGAGGAGCAATACACTACGAAGTAATTAAGAGAAGTTCCCGAAAGACCATATTTGAAGAGTAGTTAAAAATAGTTAAATGGAAGATGAAAATCGAATGTGATATATCATTCAACCACTGGAATCTCACATCAAATCAAAAGTTTGAATAATAATAGATAATCCTTGTAGTCTAAATATGATACAATGTTCGTACCGAAACACAAACAATTCTATATCCCCATAATAGTAACATATTCTAGCCCTTTAATAATATAAAAATACAAGTCCGTGATAGATTCTTATGAACATCACTGCCCGGGCAGAGCAGGAGTACTGATATAATAGTACCTTACAGGTAAAATTAAGCAGGTTTATAAGATATGAGATTAAATAGCACTAAAATTAGTTACACAAATTGCTCATGTAATCATATGTACTGTCCAATCTAACTCTAATAAACTACTGTCAGTAACAACTTTAAAAAAATATATATATATATTTTATATTAGCCAATTATCATTAATAAAAATTTGTATTGATCCTCGTCAGAACATCGACGGATGATCTGCAGTAGTGAGCTGCAGGCTATGATGTTAAAAGTTGGAAGGGTATTTACCCAAACTTCTAATGGAGTGATAAATCACTCCCGAAGTTGCACTTAGAGTTTATAGAAA
>CAJVPT010001925.1:0-19357 GCA_910592055.1 Acaulospora colombiana | reverse complement strand
AACTAGAAGTCAGGCTATACTAGCGTGTATGCAAGATTACTATGAAAGATACCTTCTGAATCAGATCTCCTACTGGACCTCCGTGGCTTGTTGCCTTCCTTTCGAAAAACTAACTTGTCTAGGCTGAGTTAGCGCCATTTTCCTTGTGTTTTTATGAGAAAAGAAATTTAAAAGTTTTGACTTTCTTCCAGTCCAGACTAATCTTGTTTGGACTCTTCCCTGTTTGGTCTTTTTGTGTGTTCTGGCTCTATTTGCCTCTCGTTCTCTTCTCTGCTTTCGTGATTCCTTGAGATCTTTTCCACTCATCAGTTGCCTCACACCTCTGTTACCATACTTCTCTTGCAAGGTCCTGGATTTCTTCAAAACACCCCAAGAGGGTGTGCTTGACTTTTGTTCTCTTAAAGATTCTGGCCCACTCACGAAACAAGGCTGCGATGTCCTTGAGGATTAGGCTCTTAGATATCGTGTTGATCCAAATGGTCTGTGCATTACTTTCTGCTTTCTTAACCCATTATTGGACCCATTGTTTGCTTCTTTTCTCCCTGCTTTGGAGGTGGTTTGATATGATCTCTAGCATTTGCAAGCTAAAGTCAAATTTATTCCTTCTGCATGTGAAAACATGTGTTTGATCCTCGGTGGTCTCATTGCACCGGATGCATCTACTGGATTTGTATAGGTCCCTTCTTCTAATATGTAATTGGACCATGGTAAGTAGCTCCTGTGCCCAGGACTTCAATTTGAAAGTCCTACGCTGATGGTCCTCGTTGTTTGTTGGTCCCACCGATATCCTTCTGAAGTATAGGTAATCCACGGTTGCTTCCCAGTCAATTGCGTTGTTGAGTAGTCTGAGGTCTTGGTTCCTCTCCAGGCTACACCAGTCCATGATTTGTTTGTTTCTAAAATGGTTGCAGATAGCCTCCCTAATATTGAAATTACTGTTCGTATCCTTGTATGCTAGTGCTAGCTCATTTTTGTTAAGCAGTGTTATATCAAGGCATGTGGATTGCCACTTGAGTCTTGCCCACTTGGCTTCTTTGTTATTTCATATTTAATTTCACTACTTCTTATATTTATCTTAAAAATTTCTTTAAATTTTTCTTTCTTTCTTTTTTTTTTTTTCAATAAAATAATTCTTTATTAAATTTTTTTTTCAAGTTTTTTAATTTATTATTTGTTAAAAAAAGAATATACAGTATGTTGTATATACAGGGCCCCTTGATAAATAAGTGATCACTTAAAAATTATTATAATTAATCAAAAATAGTTATCATATATTAAACTTTTTATTTTGTTAATAAATCTAATTTTTGTATATTAAGTAAACTTGTTTTCCATAAAAAATTTTACTTATAGTAAAACTATTATTAAATTTAAATAAATTTTTATTATCATATATTGTAATTTTTTTCTATTGTTTATAAACTTCTTTATCCAAAAACTTGACTTTCAATAATTAAAAAAAGTTAATTAACATTATTGATATCAATAATAAAGTTTTCAAAGGAAAAAAAACTAACTATAAAGTATTTGAAGGTCATTTTAATATTTTAAGCAAAAGATTTATAGAAATTTTTTATATTAAAAAAACTTGCTTTCTCTCTTTTTAATTGTCTTGATTCTCTTAAAACTTTTACTTTTATAGTTTTCTAGAGAATTTTATTATCTCAGTTTAATTCTGAATTTTAAATAATACAAATCCTCATAAAAGATAAAAAAAACTCTTTTTATTGATCTTCAAAATTTTAGAAAATTTCCTTTTATAATAATTTTCTAAAAAAAAAACCTTTTCATAAAAAACAACCCCAAGAAAGATAACAATAGTAACAACTCCCCTTCATATAATATATACATGACTCCTAACAGCAAGAAAGAAACAATACTAGTCAACAAAAATATCCTTACACCCTTATTTTACTTAAGGAAGAAGAGAAAACAAGGACAAATTGATTTACAGTAAGCTTCTTGAGATTCAATATCAACTTTACAAAGCTCTTAGTCAGATTAGTACAGGTTAACACCTTTTTAAACACTAAAAGAGATTTCAGAAGCAATAATTCAAATGGATAAATCAGTTCAAAGTCAGGACTCCAAAAACCTAGAAAGATATCCAGATTTCTTAAGTCAAACAATAAAGATCAGTAGTAAACAATTACAACAACTGATCTATCAAACTCACGTTATGTGAATACAAACATATAAAAGTAAATATAATCTAGTCGCAATAAAACAATAACCCAAAACATATCAACACATCACAAAGAAGTAATATATGTCAATTGGATCATATCAATAACAATAAATAAGTAATATATGTATAGATAAACAAGATCAGTACTAAAACTGAAACATGTGAAGAAACAACATATTGATATGAATTATTCAATTATATAATTCAATATAGTATCCTATTTACATATTAGTATAAAGAAAAACAACAAAATATCAAAACAACTTAATACATATAATAGTTTATCTACTTTATATGACAATATGACTCAAAAAGAGCAAAATATTATTAAAATTTTGGAAAGACATGAGAAAGAAATCTTTAGAGTATTAAGAAATGTCACTATCAACTATGATCCTTAACAAGAATTATAGAAAACAAAAATATTACAACATAAGCTAGGACATATGATAGGAGACTAAATAAATATTTTAGTAGAAGCAATTTATATAATCTTAAAATTAGACAATATTTTAGCTACTCTATTAAATATAGATCCTAAAACCTTGACAAAAGAACAAATATTAAGAAAATATATAATCACTCTGTGGGAAAAGGGACAAGGCAAAAAACAAGACCTCAAAACTCCTATATTTGAAGAAAAGATATGTAATATCTTGCTAAATAAGGCAAGAAATTATATTGCAAGTCATGATATAAAAGAATCTAGAGTAACATATAATATTTCAATGGATATTCAACTAACTTCCATAGAAATTGAGAAAATCTAACCAATTAAAAAAGTTGAAATAGAAGATCAGAATATAACAGAATTGATAAAAGCAGAAGCAATTAAGGAAACAGTTCAAGAAATCTATATTATAGAAAATATTTCTTATAATACACACAATAGAATATAAGGTTCTACAGTCAATTCCTACTTTATCAAACAAACAGGTACAATTAAATTGGGAGTGCTTCAAGCAACACTACCAGGAGATAACAAAAAAGAAGAAATCAAATATCTCAAAGAAACTCTAAGTAGTTCAAAGAGACAAAATTCCTTCAAGATCAAGTTCATCAATGACAACCACTTGGTATTGATGAAGAGGAGGATATAGCATGATATTTAGAATCAATTAATAAAAAAGAAGAGGAAAACTTCTCTATCAAGAGAATAGATCAAGATAGGAGCTTATATTCAGACTTTCAAAAATATGCTCTAAACAAAAGATTCTTCAAGTCAGAAAGTTTTCCTTTAGTAAAAAACAGATCAAAGTATATTACATTAATAGATATCAGAACACAAATGTAAGAAACAATCAATTAGAAAGGCAATGGAAGAATATAGAGAAATAGTCAATATTCATAAATATCATATGGCTTTTCACCAAAAAAGATTCAGAATCCATCTCTTTGCATATTGTGAGCATGTCAAATTGGAACAATATTGGATACTCAAGATTAAAGTCAATTAAGTAAAATTGGTAATAGCCCAAAAAGAACTAGATGATCAAAAAGTAATTCAAATACTTAAAAAAAAAAAGCATCACTTCTTAAGACTGTATGGGATGAAGAAAAGATCTATAGAACTGATATCTGAATTACTCAGTTAGACAAAAACGAAAGCTTTTTATATATTAAGAAATAAAATTACTCTAACACTAGAAGATTATACAATAATATACTTCAAAAATAAGAAATACTTAAAAGAAGCACTTTAGCAACAAATTATAATTGAGAATCAAAGACTAGTATAGAGTATAAAAAATTATTAACAGCAATAAGGTAGAATGTCTATTGACCTAAACAACTCATATGAATCAGATATCCTAGATAATCCTACTGAAAAGAAGAAAAGCAAAGATACAATATTCATAGAAAGAAAACAGATGACCATACTAAGATGAAATATCAGAGTATGGCAACAATAGGTACCAGAAATAGTAGGAATTACCATGTAAGAACTAACAGATGTATATCAAAACCAGATCCATCAACTACTAGTAACAATAGGAAACTTTTAAAAAGAGGAAGAAGTTATACTTCATATAGAGAGATACAAAGTCAAGAAGAAAAAGAAAACAGTGATACCAACACTAAACAACAAGAGAGATAAATAACAAAATGCAAAACCAGAAACTTTCGATTAAATTCAAGCCAGAAATCTGAAGTATTTCAATTATATAAATTAATTGAAAAACTTGACAAAAGGATCGATAAATTGAAAAAAGGTCCACTTATATAGAGGGCCAACTACTCCTAAAAAGTGTATCAATTTAATTATAGAAGGATAGGAAATATCTGTCCACTATTCCCAACATCTAAACAACTAACAAGAGCAAAGCATGACAGAAGGAGCAAATTAGTATAAAGGATCAGCAGTATAATCAAGATCTTGAGACTTTTTTTCAAATAAAAAATCTACATTTATAAATAGAAAAATATCACTAGAAAAAGAAAAATGAGAAGACATAAATATCAAAAAGAAAGTAATAAGAATTGGAACACACAATGTTAAAGATATTACTAATAAAACAAATCAACATAATCTTATAGAAGAAATATTAGAGCAAGGTATTGAAATTATGGATCTACAGTATGTAAAACAAAGCTAATCAAAACAAAGGCTAAATAGGCCTTTCAAAATCAAGGGATGTATAAACACTTCCACAGTGCCAACAAAAATATCCTCTATAGTGCAGGTGTTAGCTTATTGATAAGAAAGAATCTGAAAAAGAAAATAGTATTGGTAAAAGAGGCAGAAGGATACATAATAGCAGTCAATATGCTTATAAGAAAAAATAAGATATGCATTATCCAAATTTATATCTCCGCTGACAAACAACAAAGTAATAGAGTACAAGAGAAAGTACAAAACTTCATCAAATAAAAGCATAGATAGAATTTTCACATAATAATTATAGAAGATTTCAATACTACATATAACTCTGTGAAAGATAAAGCATTAACTTTTAAGGTAACATTCAAACCATTTTGGTATCTAGAAATCCAACTATTTAACTCTCTAAATAAATAGGATTTCATAAATATGCAAGCAATATAGGAAGAAAAGAACAAAACTTTAACAAGATAGGATGTTACTAGCAGTAGCTGAATAGATTTTATATGGATATCACAGAACCTCACAAAATTCCTATTATTATGTTTTGACAATCAAAGTATAGAGAAAATAATTGGCAGTGATTGTACAATGCTTATGATAATATTATGTGATAACAATCTTTTCTCAAGAGATAGTATCAACTGATCCACTATAAAAATGAAAGGAAAATTGATATTAAAGAATTAACAATAGAACAATGGCAAGTATTTAGGAAAAGTGTAAACTATAAGTTTAAAATAATGCTAGAGTCTTTGTTAAAAGAAGAGCTAGAAAAGAGTAGAATGGAAACTTATACAAATATAATATAGAAAGTCTTTAGAAAACAAATATATAAGCAGTGCACAATAAGTTGACAAGTAAGAAAATATTCACTGCCTAAGAAAAATATTACAAGTATAGCCCAGAATATATCAAATATAGACAAGCTTTTCAACTTAAAACATTTCTCAAGAAAGCACAAACCTCACAAGAATCAAACAAGCTACAGGTCCTTGGTGTAGTGATTAAGAAACACAATATAGCATATAACCCAATTACCAAATTGAAAACTATTATATTCAATATAACATTTCAAATATACTATAGACATTTTTAAAAAAAAATAATAATGCAATAGAAGGCCTAAAGCTAATCTGTCAGAATATAGAGGCAAGATAGACAAAAAATGCTATTAAAAAGGTCCTAGAACAAAGGTGAAATGATTTACAAAATAATCAAAGAAGAATGGTAAACTCTTTGATAAATAGGGAGCAAATTAAAATAGTTTTGGATAGAGTCAAAGTTGAAAATAAAAAAACAACTACATAACAACTAGAAAGAATGAAATAGAAAAAGAGATAAGACAATATTATGAAGAAGCATTCAAAATATAAGATGCTGATTTCAATGGCTTAACAAAAGACTATAAAAATGAATATAATCCTAGAAGCTATATTAAAGAAAAATAGTATAAGGATCTCTTAAAGCCAATTTTTCAAAAAGAACTAGATGAAACACTCTGTGCACTCCTAAATAATAAAACCCTAGAAAAATTACAAATAAGTTATGAAATATTAAAAAGATTAGATACAGAAGAAAAACTTTACCTGAAGAAAATACTAAACTGCTTTTTAAAATAGAAGGTCACACCATACAAATGGAAGTAAAGTTATATTTATCTGATAGCAAAACCAAAGCCATGGGAGTGTGAGCTTACCAACACAAGATCAATAATACTGATAGAAGCTAAATGAAAGTGTTTCACTAAAATTCATATAAATAGACTGGAAAATATTTGTAATAACAATAATATCATGAGAGATTCCAATTATATAGGATTATTAAGAGAAAGCATAGTTGAACCAATACAAATTTTTAACAATATCTGTAAGAAAGCAAGAGAAAACAAAAAGAAGTTATGGATTCTTTTTCAAGATATGGCAAAAGCATTTGATATAATCAGTCTTAATATACTAGTCAAGGTTATGAAAGAATTAAAATTTTAGAAGGTTTTATCCGAATCATAATAAGTCTATTTTACAATAAAAAGTTTAGGGTGATATATAAGAAAGACCTAACAGAAGCAATTATCACAAAAGATGAAATAGATCAAGAAGAAACCATTTCACCTTTAATATGGAGAATATTTTATGATCCTCTACTATATAAGATCCAAAATGACAAAGCAAAAAGATATGGAATATCAGTTACATGGAATCCAGATTTGAAAGGAGACAGTAATAGAAAGTTAGAATCGTAACATGCAGCAATAGTCTTTATGGATGATATCACATGGATAGCTCGATCAAAGGAAGATAAAGAAAAAATATTAGAAGAAGCAAGAATATTTTATAAAGCAAGTAACTTTCAGATTAATAATAATAAATTAGTCCTAGTTACTATTAACAACTTCAACCAGTATCCTGAAGAAGTCCAAGTAGAAGTCAATAAAGAAGTAATGAGAGAATTGAATAGAACTGAACAAGCAAGGTTTCTGAGGATTTAGACAGACAATCAAAAAACAGTTATTGAGCTCAAAGAACAGGTGCTTAAGGAAATTAATATGGTTATTAGGGCCTTAAAAAATAAAAAGCTAATAGACAAACAAGCTCTTTACATTTTGAATAGAGTACTAATACCAAAAATTGAATTCAGAATGCAACACAGTATACTATTTTGAAAGATGTGCAATATCTTAACAACAGTATACAGAAAACTATTCAAAAATAAGACTATATTATGCCAATCAATACACAATAGTATAATACATTATCACAAGATTTATAACTTAAAGAGTGTTTGAATATTACAAAAAGAAAGCCAAATAATAGGATTGTGTAATAGATTAAACTATTCAGAACCAGCCAGAATCACAACAATTATTAGACTCAAGAAAACACAAGTTAGATACTGAGAGCCTGTCAACATGCTTACATATAATTCACTAAATAACATTTCAGAAAAAGGTAATTTCACCTTGCAAGTACTGAAGCTGATCAAAGACATAGGTATAACCTTTTAAAGCTGGAAATGGAATGATATTTTCAAATGAAACTAAGGAAATAGTTCAATTAAAGAATACCTACCAATAGAAGAGTACAAGAAAGCAATTCTATCACTCAGAAACAATAAACTGATATATATAAATCAGCTAGTTAATCATAAAACAAGAGAACTACAAAACTGACAAATACTCTAACTGTTATAGAAAACAAGCAAAGGACCTATTTCAGGATAGTATCTATTTATAATTAAGATAATATAAGAAAATAGATTAAAACAGCTTATAGAATTCTGGAAAAAAGAATAAATAAAATGAAGCCCAGAATATCCTATTCTCAATATCAACTTTGACAAATGACAGAAACACTGGATAATTACAAGAAGCAAATTTCAATGGCAACAGATAATCTGAGGAAAATTGATTCTAAATAATACTTCAAAATAGCTTAAGATAGAGAATTTTGAATGTATCAGCCCTATTAAAAATTGAGAATCAAAGCTAGTGTAGTGTCAAGGTTATACAAAAGATATAAAGATAGAAGATTGATATATAATCAAAACAAGTATAGAGAAAATACATATAGTCTCCTATCTCAATGCAAGAAAGTCTACCAGAAGATCCCAATCACTAGAAATTCCAAGTTCTAAAAAAGCATTGGAAGGTATAATATATAGAACAATATATATTTATCAAGTAATTATCCAGAATGAAAGAGTAATACAAGTAAAAATAGAGAATTGGGAAACAAATATCATCAAAGATCATGTTGAAAAAGGTACCTATCAATCCTATCTAATCGAAATACTTAACCATAACAGATAAAAAAAAGAACCAATGACATTCTACTCTGACAAGTCTCTCATAAACCATGGAAGTACAAATATGAGAATGAAAGTAGTAGTATAGATATAAATAGGAGAAGCAAAAAAAGAAAGCAAGTTTCAAACTGGAGTAGGGAATTGGCCTTTATTCATTAGAGCAGACTAGTAACAATAGTTATTATACTACTAGTAGCTTTAGTAGATAATAAGATCAAGATTTTTACAGATAGTCAAGTCTATATCTCGAAGTGGAAAACTATAGAAAAGGAGAATTCCAAAATAATCTACAAAAGATGGTTAAAAGAATAAAACTGGTTTTTATAAGTATGTATGCTGGATCTCATAAAGAAAAAGAAATTAGATCTCAAGCTTATCAAGATTAAAGTATATCCCAATATTCATTATAATAAAGAGACCGACATTCTGGCCAAAGAAGCACTAAGATTTTCAGTGATAAAATAGAAAAAATTGGTCTTATTCAAGATAATCACAAAAATTAAATAGCAGAATATAATGCTAGATATCCCTATAAGATAAGTTATTAAAAAAATTAATAATAAAGTAACAGCCTATCAATGGATAACTCAAGGTAGAATTGAAAGGAAATAGGATTAACAAATTCAAGATCAACATAGATATACATGGAACCTGATATGAGAACATTTTAATAAAGGACATATATGGAACACCTTATTTAAAAGCTTATGAAACAAAAGCTTTTTTACTAAATTTATCAATAATAAGTTACCAATATTTATGAAGCTGGCCATAAGAAGACCAGATTTTTACAAACAAGTAAAATGCATTATGTGTAACCAGAAAGAGAAAACAATAGAACACTTGCTAAAATGCCCAACTTACAAGACTCAATGAAATGAAACATAGCAAAAAATAATAGAAGGAGTCTTGAAAGGATTCAGAAAGCTCTTAAAAGAAAGGAAAACTGAATCAGAAAAGAAAGAGTTACTGTAAGCTTAAGAATAGATAATAGGATAGAAATAGAAGAAATCGACAAACTGATAGTAAAACTGATAGAAAGAATTATAGAAACCAGGCAAGACATACTTAGCTTCTGTATGGAACTAATAGAGAAAGAACTAATTATCAAAATAGCCGATTTGACATATCCCAGCAAGATAAGTGGAAAAGAAGCAAGAAAATGAATAATAAAAATGCAAGAAAAAGTACATAATCACTTCCGAAAGAAAATATAAAATGCAAGATATAAAAAGGTAATTGAATGGGAACAGAAATCAGGAATCAACAAATATGACAAGATAAAAAGACCATTATATTCATGAGATCAGAAAAGAAAGAACAAAATTACAGAAAGTCGATCTAGTGAGAAATTAATATATGAAGAAAAAGAATTGAAAACAAGAAGTTAGAAGAAATCCTATTAAATGGAGTAAAGTATAGTATAAAGTGGTTGGGTTTTGATTTCTGTCAGAGCTTTAAAAAGTGATCTGCAGTAGTGACCTGTGAACAATGATATTAGAAGTTGAAAGGATTTTTACCTGAACCTCTAATGAAGCAATAAATCACTTCCAAAATTGCACTTAAAGAGATAATACAATCAAAACAAGTGAGTTAGTTAGAGATTTAGCTTTAATGTTTCATTTAATATGTACAGCTTACAAATGGTTAATAAAACACACATAATTAACCTGCCAGAGGGTATAAAAAAAAAAACCAAATCTTCATAAAAGATAATTAGCTGACATAAAACACATTGGTTTTTGGAATATAAACAAGCTTCTATTAATTATACTTATATATCTTAATGATATTATTGATAATTGAAAAAATATTTTGAAAATATTTATCTCTTAAAAATTCAAGTCCCTTAAAAAAATATCTATAATATCAAAAAATCAAGAAATAAATAATATAAATTATGAATTTCTATATATTTTTTAAGTTTTTTAAGAATTGACAAAGTTTAATAAATAAAAAGCTAAGATCTAAATGCTTTTCTTGAAACATTTCAATTGGATTCTTGTTTAAATAAAAAATTAGATAAATTGACTTATCAGATATTACAAATAATAACAAAAAAGATTTCTTCTAGATTCAAAAGAAGCAAAAAAATTATTTTAATCAGACAAATTTCCTTTGAAAAGAGAATTACTTCTTTTTAAAATTTTTTAATAAAACCTTAAATTGATTTTTTTTTTTTTAAGTTTTTTTTTTTTTTTTTTTAATTTAACAATTTATAGTTTTTAGACAATCAATAATAAAACTGTTAATAATAAATTTAGTAAATAGATATTTATATAAATCTTTTAGGTAAATTAAATATTGTCTTTTAGATTTGATTTAAAATACTTTAATGAAATAATAAGTTAATTATTATATAAAAAATCTATAATATTAAGGTAGTTATATAAACTTTTTAATAAAAATTAAGCTATATAATATATATATATATTTTTAATCCAATAAATCAATAAACAATAACTCTTTCCACTATCTGCAGTAGTGATCTGTAGGCAATAATGTTAGAAGTTGGAAGGATGTTCACCCGAACTTCTAACAGAGCAATAAATTACTTCCAAAGTTGTACTTAGAAGGGTAAAACAACCTAAATGAGTAAGTTAGTTAAAAAATTAACTTTAGCATCTCATATTATATGTATAACTTACAAATATTTAATAAAGCATATGTAACTAGCCTGACAGAAGGCAAAAAAAAAAAAAAAACAAAAACTCTTTTTACTAATCTTCTAACTATACACAAAAAAGATATTTGTAAGAATTTTTAATACTTTAATGTTAATAAAGTCTTATCACTTTCTTTAAACCAACTTAAAGAGTTTCTTCAAAACTTCTACACCTTCCCTCTCTTCTTGTTTACAATCTTCTTTGAAAAACTGAACTTTTATGATCTGCAAAGTTTAGCTATCACTTTTACTACCTATGGCAAGAAAGTTTTTAAAGGGAAAAGGACCAATATTGAAATATCTCTTACCTCTCAGTTATGGTAGAGATGATAGAAGTTCTATTCCAGTCAAAGGACTCACTTTCTATCCTTTGACTGGCCTTTGGCCTCTTAGAGCTACCTTTTTCATAGCTTTCTAGAGAATTTTGTCTATCTTAATTTGACTCTGAAATTTTTGGTAGCACTGATCTCATCAACTCTAATTGACTGACATGAAATATGTTGAACAAGATTGATAAATAAGCTTCTAGTGATTACCTTATGTGTCTGAATATATTCCTTAGCTCCATAAGAACTTGGGATCCATTGTAAGCTATAGTTCTAGTTATGGGTAAATACAAGACACTTTTCTTCTATGTTAGTAGATAATTTAAATAAAAGAGTTCATTCAACCATGGTAAAGGTTACAAGACACTCCAATCATTTTTAGTATTGGAATCACCACCCCTTGGCAGCCAAGCAGATTCTAGTAGTCTCTGCAGATAGATAAAGATCTGCTTTTTCTTTTAAATAAAAACAAATAAGGTGGATAGAAATTTTTTCCAGTTAATAGATTTTTTGCTCCTAATCCATAGTTTGTAGGTGGATCATAAATTGAAGACTGGTATCAAGCCCCTTAATACAACTCCTCCTTCAGCATGGTTATCTAGGTCACTAGTAGTATTCATCAATCTTACTCATAGTGAGAGTACTCATTAAAACTATTATCAGATTGAAAGATCCCTAAAAACTTAGTTCGACTTTAAAAGAGTTACACCTTTTTAAATAAGTATCATATACTTGAAACTGGATAATATTTTTAGGACTAGGTTAACAGCTCCTTCACAGGTTTTAAAATACCTTCCTAGCCATAGATTCTACCCAATCTTTGAATGAGTAACCCTCTAGATAGATTTCTAGATAAGATAATTTTGACAAAACTAAGTTTTGAAACCATTCCTCTTTCCATTCGAAAAGAAGAAGAGTAGAAGAAACTCTCCTCTCTTTTAAAGATATAGAAACAAGGTACTTTAGTAGATAATTCATAGGTGTTGATATTATCTTGACTAAAGTTTTAATGGATGGTTGGTAATAGAGAAAATTTAGGTCTTGATTTAATAATAATCTTGATGTTTTTCTTTTTTTTTTATATATATTCTCTAGATTTTAAGAAATATAGATACTAACTCAACCCAGGCAAGTTAGTTCCCCTTGTAAGAGGCAACAGATTGTAAAGGTCCATATTTGGAGATCTAAACTGGAAGAAATCTTTGCATACAACTCCAACACATATGATAGTACTATTTTAGTTTTTAGTTAACCTTAATATAGATAATGCATATGTAATATTGAATTTAAAATTAATAAAAGTCCACTAGAGATTGAGCCATTTTAAAAATATATATATATATATATATATTTAATCCACAATTATGTTATTATAACATATCTTTATTGAGATATTAGAAACATTTACAATATTATATGAATTATTTATATAATGATTAACTTAACTTTATATATTATTAATTAAAGAAATATACTACTTAAAAATATATATAAAGTCTACTAAACTAATTTGAACTAAACAAAATAAAGTTTAAACTAGGTGCTCTAAATCAAATTTAGGAAATAATATTATACTTTCCTGATAGATTGGTTATAATTTTTATTTATTAAAATCACTATTTACAATTTATTACTATAAATTATCTCAAAAAATAATAAATTGCTAAATTATATACTGAGAAAGGGAGAAAAAAAAAGAAATTAATTTAAAGCTCTTCAAAAGATTCTTATTTAAGTAAATAACCTCTTTTCAAAAGAGATTTGCTTAATCAAAATATTTTTTGAACTCTAAACTATCTAAAAAATTTAACCATTCTTATTAAACTATATATTTTTTAATTCTTAATTAGACTAGGTATGTATGCTTTATTAAATAGTTGTATACTTTGCATTTAAAATATTTTACTAAAATCAAATCTCTATCTAACTCACTTGTTTCTATTTTATGAATTTTTTAAAACTTTAAGTATAATCTCAAAAATAATTTATCACCTTTATTAATAGTTTACATAAAAATTCTTTCAATTGTCAACTTCATAGATCACTACTGCAAAACACTTTCAAGATTCTGACTAGGCTTAAAATCCTAATCACTTTATTCTATATTTCACTTTTCTTGTTAAAATCTTCTTGAGATTTCTATTTTCGAAGTGTTCTACTTCTATTAATAATTTCTTTTTAATCAGAAATATGGCTTTCTGATTTGGAGAATGCTACAATTTTTTGAACTTGTTTTCTCTATAAATCATCTATATTTGCATCCATTTGATTATTTTTTTATATCTTATGTTTCAAATTCTTTTTTGAACTTGGTTATAGACTTTTTTCCGCATTTTTAATATTTATCTTCTTGCTTATTTTTTTATCCATTTTCTATAACATTTTAGATTTCCCATTTATTGAATGTGATAACTTCTTATAAGACCAGCATAGAAGCTTAAGATGTCTTGATTAGTTTTAAAAGTTTGTTCTACTAGTTCAAAGATCTATTTGTCTAACTCTCCTAGTTCTTCTCAGTTATTTATAATTAGTCTAAAGTTTTTTTCTTCAGCTTTCTTTTTTCTTTCTTGCAAAGTCCTTTTAAGTCTCTAAGAGTTTTATCTATTTTTTTCTTTTATATCTTTTGTGCTTCATTCTTATAGGCTAAGTATTCTAGCAAATGTTCTATTGTTTCATTTTAATAACTATATATGATATATAGTATTTAACTTGTTTATATAAATCAAGTCTTTTAGTAATTAGTTTGCTTAAGATTATTAGTTCACTATTTATCAATTTGATAAGAAGCTTTTTTATTAAGATTGTTTGAAAGATATGTTCCATATATGTCCATCTTTATTCTTTCATACTATATATTAAATCCCACATATGGTCATGTTGATTAAAATTTGATGGCATTACTTTTTCTCTGTTCTATTTTGTTAGTCTACTAATAGGTCATTGTTTTGTTATTAACATTTTTAATAAATTATCTTATTGAATTATCTACAGTTATATCTGGCTACTTAATTTCTGTGAGAATTTTTTATAGGGCAAGATTTTTTTATTCAATTAGTAGAAGTTTTAAGACTTCTTTAGCTAAGGTATCTACTTTTTTATTATAAGGATCATTAATATGTGTCTTGACTTTAGTAAGCTTTAAATCTATAATTTTCTTTTAAATTAATTCATTCATTTATATCCAAAAGAACCAGTTTTTTTCCTTTAACTATTTTTTATGAGTTATCCTTGAATCTTTTTTTTTTTTTTTTTTCTATTTAAATATATATACTATATAAATCTAAATAGTTTTATTGATTGAAACTACTAGAAGTATAGTTATAATTGCTACTAACTCTGCTCTTATATATAAGAGCCAGTTGTTTACTTCTATTTGAAACTTGCTTTCTCTACATCTTGTTTCTATCTAAATCTATGTTACTTCCATTCATATTTTTTCTCTTTCCTGATTAATGAATAATCCATCAGAATAAAAGGTTGGCTTTTTTTTTAGTCCAAGATTGTACTGGAGTATATTGATTAGATGGTCTTGATATATCCTTTCTTTAATATTTTATTTAATAATAGTTTTTTTCCAAGTTTCTATATCTATGTGATCTACTTTATTATTTTGGGAAGATATTTTAAAGAAGTCTTAATCAATATAAATCAGGTTTTGAATTGTTTTTTCTAGAACTGTCTTGGAATTTGAAATTATTATTTCTTATATTTTTTTGATGAACTTTTTTATGTTGAGATAAAGTATAGTATACAGCTACTTTATACTTTTTTTTATAATACAACTGTTATCTTGTATTATTCCTTCTAAGTATCTAGAATAGCTTTATAACTTTTTTCTTGACTATTATTTATATTGTAGCAAATGAAATAGTTTACTTTGATCTTATATTCTACTATTTCTTGTTTTAATTTTTTTCAAGTTATTTATTTTCTATTGTTATTTTTTATTACTATTTATAGCTTTTGTTGCTTGTCTCTATTGGATTTTATTGTAAAGTATTTTGTTCCTATTTCATACAATCCTCTTTTTAGGTTTTTATAATCTGTTGTAATCGACTCTTTGAAAAGGTTTTTGTTATAGTTTGAAATTATGCTAGGATAGAACCTTTACCTATTTTTTGTATATATTAAAGTATTTACTGGTTTCTTATTTGCTTAGCTTTCTGATCAAATAACTGGTCTAAATATATCAATCTATTATTTATAAGCAATAGTATAGCTTTTTTATAATTTTTAGATATGAAGTGTTCCTGAATATAACTATTTTTCTTATTCCATTAAAAAATGGTTTGTTATTTCCAGTTATAAAAAGTTATTCCAATATCTTTTGCTAGTTTAATTACTTGAAATGTAAAATTGCTCCTATTTGATAGATAATTTAGAGCTTTACAGATTAACAAATTAAGTGGTTTCCAGTTTCTGATCTATACTTGTTTATGCCTAATAATAGTTATAATTGTTGCTGTTCTAGAATTATTTAGTCTATTGCAAAGTCCTGATATTTGTCTTTATATTGTAATATCCAGATACTTTTATGTTGTGAATCTTTGGATGATAAATTATACTATTAAGTATTGATTTGCATAAAGAGCTTTTGTTTTTGAAAAGTTTTTTGCATGTTACTATAAGATATTATAAATTTTTCAGGACAATATATTATATTGCATTTTAAATTCTATTCTGGAAATTAGCCCCATATTTAGAATGTAGAAAACTTGTTTGTCTATTACTCTTTTGTTCTTGAGAGTTCTAGTTATTGTACTAACTTCTTTAAGTATTTACTCTTTAAGTTCTATTGTAGTCTTTTGATTATCTGTCTAGATTTCAAGAAATTTGACTTGTTCTATCTTATTGAGCTTTTTGATCACTTCATTTTTTATATCTGCTAAAAATTTTTTTGAGTAGTAATTAGAATTGTTGATTATTATCAAGACTAACTTGTTACTATTAATCTTAAAGTCATTTACTTGATAAAATATTCATGCTATTTTTAGGATCTTTTCTTTATTTTCCTTGGATCTTGTTATTTATGTCATATTATCCATAAAGGCCATAGCTATATGTCTTGATTCTAGCTTTCTGATAGAATGTTCTTTTAGATCTGGATTTCAAGTTACTGACATTTTATATCCTCTTTATGTATTATTCTATATCTTGTAAAGTAAAGAATCATAAAAGATCACTATAAAGTAATAAAATAGTTTTTTCTTTATCAATTCTATCTCCTACTATAATAGGTTTTATGAATCATTTTTTAATATACTGTAACTTGAAATTCTTTATTATGAAACAGACTTATTATAATCTTAATAAAATCTTCTAATGCCTTAATTCTTTTTATTGCTTTTATTAATATTTTTAAACTAATTGTATTATATGTTTTAATGGTATCTTGGAAGAGTATTTATAGTTTTTTTTTTTCTAGCATTTTTACAAATATTATTAAGAATTTGAATTGGCTTTGCTATACTCTTTTCAGATAATTTTGCATAGTTAGGATCTTTGAGAATATTATTGGTTTTGCAGATATCTCTCATTTTGTTGATAAGAATTTTGATAAAACACTTTTTTATAACTTCTAATAGAACTATAGTTTGAGTATTTAGAAGTTTACATTTCCATGGCTTTGATTTAGCTATAGGATACATATGACTTTGTTTCTAATGTATTAGGATTACTTTCTATTTTAGAAAATTGTTGAGCATTCTTTTCAGATATTTTCTTTCCTTCAAACTTAACTTCCTTAATATTTAATAGCTAATTTAGGATTTTCTGAGGCTTTGTTGTTTGGAAGTGTACTAAGTATTTTATTTAATTCTTCTTGAGAAATTGGTTTAAGTAAATCTTTATATCAGGCTGCTTTAATATATTTCTTAAGGTTGTATTCTTTTTTCCAGTTTTCTATTAAACTTTTATAACTGATTTTCTTTTCTTGAAAGCTTTTTGAAATATTATCTCATTTCTTTAACAATTATACTTTTTTGAGTTATAATGTATTCAATATTATCTTGCTTAATCTTGATCCTATCAAGTACTATTTTTTTTTTAGTTTAATTTGTTAATAAGTTGACTATTCTTCTTTAATTGTTTCTCAGATTATCACATTGTAGTTCTAAAGTAGCTTTAATAGTATCTCTTGTTTTTTTGGATTCTGGTCTTTAATACATTTTCTATTATATTCTAAATATCTTCTTTAAAGATTTTCAGGATATATTAGAGATATAGTATTGAGTACAAAGGTTTTCAATCTAATAATTGGGCTTGTAAATGACATTATGTTTCTTTATAGTCAAACTGAGCATCTGTAGTTTGGTTATATCCCTTGATATTTCTGTCTTATGGAAAAGTCTTTTGAGTTGCAAGGCTTTTCTGTAATTAACAAATTTCAAATTGTATTTATGTCTCATTTTTTTTATAGAGTCAGTTTTCTAGTTATCAATTTATTAAAGATTGCTTTACATATTAGTTTTTCAAATATTTCTCAAAGTTTATTTGCCTGAATTTCTTTTTCTTTAACCTGAATTCTTCTTGAAGCAAAGATTCCAATATTATTTTGAATTTATAATCTAGAATTTTTCAAAAGACTTGCTATTGTATTGATGATATTTTCTTTATATCAATTTATTTTTGCTTATTAATAGAGGTTTTGTTGATTTTGCTTCTTATAAAAAGATTTTTGTTATGTAAAGTAATCAAGAGTATAGTAGGATTATTTCCTATAATATCTTTTATATCTTGATTATCAAATTGAAGTAAAGGATAATCTATTGGACTATATAATATTCAAATGTAGTTTATTTTACTACTACTTGTTAGGTCTTATTATATTGATATTTTTTTTTTGTCTTCCTATATAACTTGCATATCAACAAATTTTTATTTATCTAGAAAGTTAAACAGGGGAATTTCTAAATATCATAATGATTTAAACTTGACATTGGATAATAATTGCCTATCTTCTGATGAATTGTATATTACATTGAAATTTTTCATCACTATTATATAATATTTTTGTCTATATTTTCTTTTAATAAGACTAGTTAGTTTTTCTTGTACTCTCTTGCACCTTTGTTTGTCTGAGAAAATATAAATCAGATTTTTTTCTTTTTAATAAGCAGGTTAACTGAAATTATATATCCTTTATTCTCTTCTACTAATACTATCTTCTTCTCAAGATCTTTTCTAATTAGAAAACTGATTCCTGCTTCAAGATAAATCAACAAAATCTTATTGAAAAGATACTAGATCAAGAAATATATATACTAGAACTATGTGAAACAAACTTAACTATACCAATGCACAATAGACTTTTAATAACCAAAAAGCCTACAAATATTTTTATAGTATTAATAATGATATACCTTTTATCTGTTATATCTCTAATATTATACAGTTGCTTCCAAAAGTTTGAGTCCGCTTACTATATTTTTATTATAAATTTCAACTTTGGCAATTTTTAAATCCTTAATTATACAATCAAAATTATAAAGTTCATATATATTATATCACAATGCTAGTTTTATTGATTATAATTTTTTTAAAAAATTTTTTATATATAATTTTTAAAGTCTTATTATTGTTCAAAAATTTCTTTTTTTATTAAATTTTTACTTTTGGAGGATTTTGATTGGCTATTATCATAAATAATATGATAATTAATAAAAAATAAAGATATTTAGCAATAATTAACTTTAGAATATATTAATAAAAATTTTTTTAAAAAATACAAGAAATAGAATAAGTATTAAAATATAATATATATAAATTTTATA
>CAJVPT010001924.1:0-19361 GCA_910592055.1 Acaulospora colombiana | reverse complement strand
ACAGTTTTTATAAATAATTTATTTATTATAGACTAAATTAATTTTTATTAATTTATAGTGATATAAATATATATGAAACATCTGTACCCGATAGAATGCATTATCTTGATCTTGATCTTTTTCAATATTAAATCGAATATACCTGAGAGTTATTAAAAGAGTTTGAAATCTCTTACTATTAAATAAAATGAATCAAAGACTTACAAAAATTCCAAGATTTCTAGGATTAAAGATTTTTTCACATGGTATTTAATCTATTGTAAGATTAACTATAGATGAATATAAAAATCTTATGAAAGTTATAATTTTTGTAATGGATAATATATGTAATAAAAATATATAAAATATAGATATCAAAGAATTATCAATAATTTATCAAGAATGAAATGAAATGTATATTATTGATAGAAATAAGGAGTTCTTTAAAAGTGATTTAAAAAAATTTGAGATATGAAATAGTTGTTTATATAATTATGTTATAAAATTTCTAAAATATATATTATAATAGGAATCTATAAATTCTTGGGCACAAATATTTATAAAAACTTTTAAAAAATTTTCAGCTTCACAATTAAAACTTCCAAAATTACATTTATGGATATATTACATAGTTTCATCTATTCAAAAATAAGAAGTTATAAATGAATTTACTTCAAATACCTATGAAAGTCTTTATAAAAAATATGTTAAATAACTATATCATTTAAGTAATAAAAAAAATATTGAGGATCACTAATGCAAAAAGTAAGTTTATAATAAGATTAACAAATTTAAAATATTTAATATTATTTTATATTATATAGAATTGAAGAAATTTAATAATTAATAAATTTTCACAAAGCTTTAAGGACCTTTCAACAACTTCAAAGTCATTTACGTTTTCAAATAAACTTTGAGAATTCGATTCAAAAAATTTAAACATACAATAAGTGAAATACTTTAAAAACTCTCAAAGAATGATAAAACTTTTATACTAGGATTCAAAAATTTTAAAAACTCTTTAAAACTATATTTTAATTCTTCAAATACTTTTATAAATAATTTTATATTAACAATTTTTGAAACAGTTATAATAGAAAATGATAGTATTATCTAGGCATCTAATAATTATTATAATACCTTGTGGTTTAGTAATGTATAGGTTAAAATGAATTCTAAAGAACTTTATAACTATATGATAGATAATGAGATCTGTTATGGAAAAATAAATATAATTGTTAAAAATGTATTTATTATTTTGTTTTAAAACTATATACTTTTAGGTTTTATTAATATTAAAGCTTAGCAAAATAATTCAAAGATCTTTACTTCAATTGGCATTAGTACAATGGTTTGATTTTAAATTGAAAAAAACTTTATATATATATAAATACACATATCTTAAATTAACAAATATATATAATTTAGTAAATATAGGAGCAATAGATAATATAGTTTATATAATTCCAAGATTTGGCAAATTTGACAAATATTTATTAAATAATTATTTATTTTAATATACATATTATTACTTTGAATATTTATGAAATTTTTTAAAATAAGAAATTTTCAAAGTTTTTTATTATTAAAATTAATTAAATTATTTTTGTTTTACAAATTTTTGAAAATTTTGAAAGATTTTCAGAGTTATTTTCAAAAATTTCTGAAAAAATTTTAATAAGTGGAGATCTCCAGAGTTTTTCACCAAAAAAATTTCCTGATGAATAAAAACTTCCATAACACTAAAAGACTAAGTGATGGGTAATATGAATTACAAACTACCATCTCTTATCTAAGTTTCTCAAGTTGTGACAAAGCTTTTATGAAAAAAAGTTAAGGTCTAAATGCTTTCCTTGAGATATTCCAATCTGATGCTCACTTAAATGAAAAACCAGTTGGATTGACTCATCCGATATTATGATGAAAAAAAAGATTTCTTCTGAAGTTCAAGTAAAGTAAGAAGACTATTCCAATTAGACAAATTCCTTTTGAGAAAAGGTTGTTTTTATTTTTGGATTTTTTTGATGGACCTTGAATTGTTTCCTTTCCCCAATTAGCTTCCCCTTTCCTCTTTTTCACTTAGCAATTCATTGGTTTTTAGGCAATCAACAGTGATAAACTATTAGCAATGATCCTAGTATATAGAGGTTATTACCAATCTATTAGGGAAGTGAAATATTGTTTCCAAAATCTGACTTAGAATACTTTTGTATAAAGATGAGTTAGTCACTTTGTGAAAGTCTAAAATATTGTAAATTCATTTTCAATTTTTCAATAAAGACATGCCATTATGGCATAATTATGGGTTAAAAAAATAAATAAATAAATAAATTTTTATAAATGATATAATCTTTTAATACTTGTACAATTTATACAAAAAAGAATTGCAATCTTTTATTTATTTTTTTCTTTTTTATAATTGTTTTTTTGCAAGAGATTTTAAAAGTTTTATTTTTTAATAAAGATTAGTTTATCACAATTAAATATATTTTTTAAAGATCAATCTTTTAATAAATCTTGTAAATTTTTCTAAATTTTTAAAATTATTCTACAGAAGTACTACTTCTTTTTTCATGATGTACAAATTGTTTCAAGTTGTCTCTTTTTTTAAAATTTGTTAATTATTTTTCTAATATATTAAAATTAGAAATATTCAATAATTTTGTAAATTTCTAAGCTTAATATATTAAAATAAATTCAGGAATAGTTAAATTGATCCTTAATGTATTAGTAATTCAAATTATTTATGTTTTTTTAAATAAAAATACTTGAAATTTTTTTTGAGTCTCAATAATTATTAATCAATATTGAGTTAACATTTATTATTTTTTATGATATATATTAAGGCCAATATTGTATTTTTGAATCAAAGTTTTATTTAAAAATTAAAATATTTTTGTTTTAATGAATATAGTTTATATTTTAATATCTTTTCAAGATATGTTTAAGAAATTTAATATTGTGTTTTATTTTTATTTGTAAATTAATTGCAATTTTTTTATGAATAGAGTTAAAGTTTTGAAAAAAAAAATTTGATTAATAGATATAATATATATATATACATAAGAATAATAATTATTTATATTTTTAAAATTATTTTTGAATCTCAAATTAATTATAATAAAATTTTTATTATATTTTTTAAATATTTTATTAATTTACTTATAAAACATTAAATAATTATTAAAAAGTATAAAATTAAGTTTTAAAATCATATAAAGTTTTTTAAGATTAAATTACTGTATATTAAAAAATAAATTTTAAAAAATTGTAAAGATTAACTTTTGTTAGAGCTATAATAATTATATGATTTTACATAATTTTGATAAATAAGATATAAATTATCTAAATATAATAAAATATAATTGTTATATAATATATACATTTTTTTTATTGATAGTTGATTGTAGTAAAATTAATTGAATGATAAATAAATAAATAATAAATAAATAAAAAAATAAAGTGGATAAATGAATATATACTGTATATACTAAATATAATTAAATAAATAAATAGATAAATAAATAAAAAGATATATAATAAATAAAAAAACAAAACTCTTTCTGCTAATCCTTTAACCACACACAAAAAAGATGTTCACAAAAAGTTTTATACTTATTTGCTAATAAAGTCTTTATACATTTATTAAAATAATTTAAAGCTTTTCTTTATATATCTTTCCTACCCTCCCTTACTTGTTTATAAACTCATTTGAATAAAACTTGGATTTCTAGTGATCTAAAAAGACTTAAGTATATACTTTCTCTATTAAGGGCAAGAAGATTCTAGAAAGTAAAAGGATTGATAAGTGAAGTGTCACTTTATAGAACTGAAGTAACAAAAATAGATGTTTTGTCAGTAGAAGAAGGTTTATTATCCACCTTATACTTTTTTATTCTCTTTTAAAGTGTTTACTATTTTTTATAGTTTTCTTGAAGAATTTTGTCTACCTCAGTTTGATCCTGAATTTCTGGTAGCACAATATTACCAGGTTTTTGAATGACTAACATGAAGCATATTAGTAACTAAATATAAACAAACTCTTACTGGTTACCTCATGTGTTTTGATAATGTTATTAGTGATTGAAAAAATTAATTGATGATCCATATCTGTTCTATTTTTTCAATTGAATTAATCTACTTATTAAGCTCTATAAGACCAATATAATATGAGCAACAAGTTCTTAGGTGATAAAAAAGATACTATTTATTCAAGTTGAAATCTTTTTATCTCATTATTTTGATCAGGCAAGGTTCAAGACCAAGGTCTTCTTTTTATTTTAGTTAGGCAATAAGACTAAACAGTCTCTAGTCCATGCTAAGCTCCAATCCTTTGGTAACAGTTGAAAATATATTTTTCCAGAAATTGTTGAAGAGTATAACAATCGATGAGAATCCTCACTGCTTTTTTGATACTCTTCTACTATTGTAGGATAAAAAGATCTTTGGAGAAAGACTTTTGGGCAATAGAAGATATACATCAATAAAATTTCTTTAATTAGGCATGGCTACTGAAAAATAATATATTGAAACAATATGACCTAGTTTTTACTAGGTCATATAAGAATCTGGAATCCATTATAAGTTGCCTCCTTATCATAGGTGAATAAAAAATTACTGCTCAAAGAAAATTGAAATCAAGTGTATTCTGGAAGTAAAGGTTTCTACTAGGTAATAAGTCTTTTCAGATAGTATACAAGAAAAAAATTAACATCAATAATAGATAAGTTTCTCAAATGGTCAGGAAAGAAAGGATATTCTAATAGGGCATTTTTTATTGAGAAAAGATTTTGAGAAGCAAGTCTTTGGATAAAGCTAAAAATATTTTTTTTCAAATTTTTACTTTTTCATTTTCTTGTTGTCTATTTAGACATTTTTAGATATCTTCCCTACTTTTTTTTCAACTTTTCCTTTTTGTAGTTTCCTGTATTTTAACAACTTGATCAGATATATAGCAGTGCCAACCTGCTGGCACTAATATAGTGAACTAGAAGAATCTTTATTTAAAAATACTGTAGAGTAAAATATTGTTCCCAAGGCTGAACTTAGAGACTTTTATGCCTATAAAGGGTTAGTTAAATTAGAATTAATAGTTTAACTGTAGTTTTTTTTTTTTATGCTGGCTTGGTTAAATTTATTAGCAAGTTTAACTGTATGGATATATCCAACCAGAAAAAAACAATGATATGCTAGTAAACTAATGATAGGTTTAAAAACCACCTCATGGCTGAGCCATCTCCAAACAGAGACCTTATCAAAGAATTATTAGGGCAATGTAAAATTTAAAAGAAAAGATTGCTATATGCATCGATTCTAATTTATCTAACTTAACCCAAGAGGAGATAAAGGGGGTTGTGTTCATTACCCTACTCTACTAACTCTATTTAGAGGAGAAAATTGAAGCTAAAGCTGTACAAACTTAAATAGGAGTGAAGATTTTGCATTACAAAAAAGGCATCGGATGAAAGAGAGGAAATGGTTTGGTTATGGGTGACTTGGAGACATGCTACTACTACCATATTGATACTATAGGCTGGTTACTCTAAGAGAGCTTCATCAGTTCAGGACGTAGTGCCTGTTCTTTCATTGCTTTCAGTACCTCCATGTTGTGGTCCTTATCTACCAATTCTTGTCTTTTTCTTTCATACTCTATCCAGTATGGGATCTTCTACCGATGTTCTTCTGGGTGATGATAAGTTGGGGGTTTCGGAGAGCTCTAGGACATAGAAAAAGTAAGTGGACTCTGGGATATTAGGGACCCGTTATTCAACAATTTGTCTTTCTTTATCATTGCGATAACTCCAACCCAGAAAGGAAAATCTTGATACTTTCAGCATGCACTTTATTGGACTTGATAAATATCATGCTATTTTTTCCAGAGTACTACCATCAGTAGAGATTGAACCATTTGTCTAATGTCTATGTGGTGTATTCTTTAGCCATCTGAGGTTATTTGATTGCATGTTGGTGTTGTTGATTAGGTGCGAATGATTCTAAGATCTCTCTGATCTCCCAATATTTATACTAATAAAGAATAGACATAGCACTTTTAAGGCATCGTCCTCATTCTGTGTTTCTTTGAGCCTGGTCTTCTTTCTTCTTTCTTGATAGAGGGAAGGAAGGGAAGGGTATGTTCTTTCTCTTTCACTTAACCAAAGATGTAGGAGTTGACAGTGTTTATTATCCACTCGCATCAGGCATAATGACTTATAGTGGACCTCAGGTTCTTATAGAGCTGAGGAAATGTATTGGAACATATGAGGTGATCAATAGGAGTTTGTTTACTTCTTTTACTAATGTGAGCTTTGTCTGTTCAATCACGGTGTGAAAAACTTTGTGCTACTCAAAATTCAGGGTCAAACTGAGGTAGGCAAAATTCCTCAGAAGAAAACCAAGAACGAGCACTATGAGAAGTAAACATATGATAAGAGAGTGGAAAAATTGTCTCTTATCATTATAACACTTTTATAGTGTTTCTCTACGATGTGAGATAGCAGCACATTAGCTCCTTTTCCTTTCAGAACTTTCTTGCCATAGGTATGAAAAGTGTTTCTTGGCTTTTAAGGTCACTAGAGATCAAGTTTTTGTTTGAGGAGGAAAGTAAGCAAAAGAGGTGAAGGTAATTGATGGCTTTTGAAATTTCTTCAAGTTGGTTTAAGGAAAGTAATAAGACTTTATTAGCCTAGAAGCATAGAAACTTCTTGCAAACATCTTTTTTGTGTGTGATCAGAGGATTAGCAGAAATAGTGAATAGTTTAACTGTAGTATATATTATATTGCTTGAATGAAAATGTACTTATATTTTCAATTGATTAATAAACTGATAATTTAATCTGACTATAGGTACTCAAAAAAAATAATAAGATATATAATAAGTAATAAGTAAATAAGTACTGTAAATAAAAAAGTGAATAAAAAAAAATAAACAGAAGATGAATAAAAAATAAATGTAAATAAATAAATATATAAATAAGCAAACAGATAAGTGAATAAATAAGTAAATAGAAAGATGATAAACAAAGAAAAAATGAATAGAAATATGAATAAAGAAATAGGCAAATAAACAAAGTGATAAATAAATAAATGAAAGGATAAGTAAATGAATAGAAATATAAATAAGTAAATGGATGTGTATATAAGTGAATATATAGATGGGCAAATGAATAGAAAGGTATGGGAATAAGTAAATAGAAAATTTGATAAATAAGTGAACAGAGGGACAAATAAAGAGGAAGTAAACAAAGGAGTGAATTGAGAAATAAATAGAAAAATAGATAGAAAAGTGAATAAGTAAGTGAATGTACAGTATATACTAGTAAACTGATAGACGAGTAAATAAATGGGATTGTGTATTAATAAATAAATATAGGGATAGCTGAAAGAAGGATGAATGAAGATATGGATAAGTAAATAAATATGTACTGTATATAAATAAATAAATAGGTAGGTAAATGAATAGAAGAGTGTATATATAAGCGAACAGAGAGTTGGATGGATAAGTGAATGGAGAGATAAAGGGAGGAGTGAATAGAGGAATAGGTAAGTGAACAGAAAAAAATGAACGGAGGGAAAGTAAACAAATGGATAAATTGGGAAATAAATGAAGGGATGGGCAAGTGAATAATATGTACAGTATATAAGTGAACGGATAGATGGGTAAACAAATATGAGGGTGCGTGGATAAGTGAAAAGAGTGAAATATTGGCAGATAGGATTAATAACTAGATATATGAATGGATAGATGAGTAGAGTGTGTGAATAAATATAGTTTTGGTTCGATTTTAGTCTTCAAACTTAAAATCAAACTAAATTCCGGCGCCCGATTATAATATACGTATAACCACATACATTTAGCAAATTAATCGATTGTCGTATGCTAAATTAAACTCCTTACTAGCTCCAATCAATATATTTCATATAACTAATTGGCGTTAGATCAAAGTTGCATTTATCAAGAGTTAACCATGATGGTTGTCATTCCTGATGAATCAAAATAATCATTCGTTAGATACATATATGAAATGATAGAAAGTAACCCTAAAGCACCTTATTACGATAACATTAGATTCAGTTACATACGAACTGAAAAAATCCCTGCGTAAAATCATTTTCACCGGAGAGGAGTATTTTAATTATTTTTGAAGATTTGTGTCACTCCAGAGTCCATATAAAATCGAATTATCCCATTATTCACACGTGGGTCTCATAAAAAATAGTAATATTTAACAAAGTTCTTATCAGGATGTACCTAAGATTGCTGGATGTTATAAAGAAAATGTAAAATATGCGTCCATGATTATTAATACTGTAGTTATCTACGAAAGGGTGAGTTTGTTAAATTTGATATTACTAGGTTGAAAGATGATCCACTAGCAATTCGATTAATATTCGATATTCATCTTGATTTGCAACAAAGAAAAATAAATAGTGTTGTTGATATACAGTACCTTTGTAAAGGTTTGGATGCTCCTTTAGACATTATTTTAGGTATTGACTTGAGATTCATCATCATCGCAATCGACCGTTTAAGAAATTCAGGTGGAATATATTATTATGACTTGAGAAGCTATACCCAGTTAGCAAAGCCTCTAATTAAAGTTTCAACTAGAATTCTCTTGTAGAAACCTTATCCTGGACCTTAGCTCCTTTCGACGAAACACAATCTAAAAAAGAAAGAGGGACACTTTCCCACTCTTTTTCGGTGTAATATATTTTATCACTTGCACTTAGCCCTCGAATTAAAAACTGCATCTTATGCTAGTATATAAAATTGTGTTATCGAAGAAATGCTTCATAGAACGACTCATTATGTTTTATGCGAACTGGCCAATAAGCTCTTTTTGCGGACTGAACAACCACCCTCGTTCAAGTATTAAGCACTATTATAGTGATTATGCGATTTTTACAACACAAATACGAAGATGGATTACCAACTAAGTATACTCGCAACAAGAAACTTAGGTGGTTGCTCTATCACGTAAAAATACCCGTTTGATCGCGTCCACTTAGGCCAAAAATAGGATTTATATACTTGGTTGGCTTGAAGATAATGTTCGTCCTGCTCAAGACGAATAACGTTACTTTCACAGAAGAAAAAAAAAAGAAAGAAGCGTGGGAAAGAGAGATGGGCGTCATTGATAATCGGTAAGGATACGTATTGACAATTATTCAATCAATATGAAGCAACTGATAATGTGACTTTTGGATCTATTTTGGGTATACTATTAATCGACCAAATTCAAAAATACTTAGTACTGTATGTATAGATATTGTCTTCATATGGGGGATGGTACTGTCAAACTATCTTCTTTATCTCCTTGTAAACCAACCAGCATTTAATAAATATTAGGATTTTCTATAAAAAGAGAAAGTTATATATACTCTATTAAATAGAGAGCATAAATAACAGATCCATACCCGTAATAGCAACAATGCCTCACAAAATTATGTACAGCATTTCTATCTGTTAATTGCATCGGGATATCGAACGTAGTCTAAAAAGCTTATCTATCCTATCTCCATTCCGAATGAGAACTTACAGGTGAAGTTTTTGTCCGGCAACTTGTATCCCAATAATTCCGAACTCGTCTTTTGCGCCCAATGCATACCATCACTCATTTGTCTCTATAACTATACCCAATCATTTTCTTTCTTATCTTTATTACAAAAAAGACGAGACCATTCGTCAAACATTAATTCATAGATTTTTCTCCCACGCTTTACCATGGACATAATATCAGGGCACTTTACTTGCTATAAGTAAAATAAATAAATAAATGCAAGTTACTCGAAAAAAGTAAATAATATCATGCTTATGTGCTAATGAAGGCGAAACTTTTTATTGGTAGTTTTTTAATGAAGCTTTCACTACAGGGACTATAATAACCGTTACATATGTCCCTTCGTTTTGAGATTTTGCGAACTTCTCCCCAAACGCCGGATTTCCCCCAACACTTCTTCTAGTTTCAATAACAGAAAATATAGGCAATAATTTTTGAGCGGAGCTGGCATAAAGTGTCAAAATAAAAAACTCATTAAACTAACATTGTATCAAAAATTCCAGATGCAACCCTACAAGATCTTCTTCCAACTCATTCCAACTTCCATGTGAGAGTTCAATCGGTACCTGGTACTATTATAATTTCTGAATCGCCATTAATTACTTGACTTGCTTCTGGGTCTCTTAACGAAAGGTTAGAAGGTTTAATTTTTTTAAGATATTAGATCAATTTTTTAGCGTACGGAGATGTACTTTTTTTACCCTTTAGTTCGCAAATTTGTTTCAATCTCTTCAGTGGTCACTTGTCCATCCCTTTTCTCCAAATCAATATCTCGAAGACTACGCACCCCTTCGAAAGCTTCATCAAACTAGTGCAGAAAAATAAGGTCTAATTAGTTTACCCTAATACATTACTGATTAAACCACTTCTTGCAGGTAAATATGGGTTCCTAAAGGAAGGCCAAAACAAAATTTAAATGTTCCTTGCTGTGAAACATTAAAATTTCTAAATTAATAACTAAAAAATTATACATAATAGTTTTTCATTTTTCAAATTATTGATTTATAGTATTTCTTGAATTTTGTACATACTAAAGTAAATTTGGTTTTCAAAAAAAGATATAAATAATTTGTAAAATTTGATATACAGTAGTATCAAGAAACCTAAAATTATCTTTAAATGCTCTGCTTCTGTTGAAGATATTACTGAAAACAGACTCACGAAAAATAAGCTTTAGTTTAAGAATTTTCTAATATATTTTTTGAAAAATAGTTCAATGAACTGCCATCTCAATAAAGTATTGATCATACTATTGAACTGATATTTAAATTGAAACTATCATTAAAATCAACCTATCACATGTCTTATCTAAAAATAAATAAGCTAAAGAAATAACTTGTTGACTTAACTACTAAAGAATTTATTTAACCAAGCATCTCTTTATTTAATATCCTAGTACTTTTTGTTTATAAAAAAGAAAAAATCATTTTACATCTTAGTTTATCAGAAGAAATATAGATTTATATGATACAGATCTTTTTTCTTTTCATAAGCATGTTGGTAACAATAATATATCCTTCTTCTTTTTCTACTGATGCAACCTTTTTTTTCAAATCTCTTCTAATTAAGAGACTAACCTTTGCTCCAAATGGTATATCTTTGTTGCTACTATGAAAATATTTTATAATATTTTTAATTGTTGAATCTCTGTTGTGCATTGACTTGTATTAGTTTTGTTTTGCATAACCCCAATATGTCTATTCCTTGTCCTAGTATCTCTTCAATTAGGTTTTGTTGTTTTGTTATATCAGTAATCCTTTTGATATTAAGTGTGCTGATTCTGATCATCCTTTTTTCTATATTATCTTCTTCTTGAATTTTTTGAATAGTTTGTGTCTATTATTGTTATTTAGAAAATCTTTTTGCTCATCTTATAAAAATATTGAGATATCTAGTGTTATGGATCACATGGGTGATATAATTTATACTTAACAGTCTAGAATCTAATAATCTGAAAGTCTGGCATGAAAGATTGAGTATCGCAAGGTAAGAAACTATAAATAAGGCTCGGGTACTAATAAGAGAACTATGTGTATTTGAAAAAGTATGGAAAGTTTAGCAAAGTTTAAGGTTAGTATAGTCGATTAAAGTAAATAGCTCATTATTAGTTAGAAAAGTATAAATAGCTTACCAATGTATATCAAAAAGGTAGAGCAAAATGTGTTAGGAAAACAGATCTCATTGAGAATAGAGATAAGAGTTAGTAATATATCAAAGAAACAGAACACAATAAAGAGATACTTATCTTCAGCCAAGTCAATTACCATACTTCTACCTTTCCTAAGTGTTTTTTATAGGAAGCGTTCTCTTCTTTGTATCATTTGTGAATATTTGTGAGATGCCTAAGTTATATGAAGTACTACAAATTAATGACAGACTTGCCAGGAAAGCCCACAACACTAGATACCCCATTTCTTCCAACTCATTATTGTTTATTAAAGTTTGTTTGTTGCCCATGTCTATAGTTTTTGATAAGGAGGCAATGGCTCTTGCTCCTTTTGATTGTTATCAAGAACTAGTGCACCTTTAGAAGTGATTTGCTTCTCTATTACTTAGTCTTGATCTTCTGAAGACTGTCTGTTCCTCTAAAGTATCTATTCTAGCATGTAGTCTTTTCAGATTAACTAAAATACTCTTAAAGGGATCTTGAAGACTTTCTATTTTGGGTCTCCCTTCATCTTCCAAGAAACTATGTCTATTGATTTGCTGATTCCTAATTGGTTCTCTATTGCTTCCTGTTGCTAGGTATTCTTTTCTTTTATTCTTTTTGCATTCTATTCTATTGTGACTTTTATATCTAATTTGTCTCTGATTTCAGAAACTATGATAACTAGGTGAAGTGGAAATAGAGTCCATTAATTCATTATCTGATTATGTATCTAATGTTAATTCATTATTTACTTCTATGCTTCTGAACCTAAATTTTGTATTTCTATTTTCATTTTTAAGATTTTGTCTTTTTATTTTAGAAGTATGCTTGATACTCCAAGAGAAGTATAAGAAAATATATGTTTGTATGCCTTATCTCTTTTTTCTTTCATTTTAAAGCAGACTACTATAAAAGTATGCTTCTTGGATATATAGAAATCTTTGGGTATATAGCATATCTTAGCTTAAGTACTATTCAATGCTTTGATTATCAGGCTAGTATAGATTTTGTCAGTACCCAGGAGTCTTACTGAATTATCATTTCTCTCAATTAATATCTGATTGATTTCATTGTCACTGAGTTCAAACTTAGAGAATATAGCTCTTAACATTTCTATATCAATTGGAGTTATCCAAATTGTTTTAGAATTTAAGCTGAGATATTTGTGCCATTTGATATAAGCCTTTATCTATAGTTTTATGTTTACCTCCTAGATATAAATGTTTTAAACTTCTCTATATCTTTTTAGATGTACCTTTATAAAGTTCTTATTGATTTTTTGATCCATATCTATTAGACATATATGCCAGACCTTAGTATCCTTTTTGGTTTTAGGTTCTTAAAAGACTTTTCTATCTAAGTTTTTTTCTGTTTTTTGTTTCTTGTGGGTAGTCAAGGGTATTATATGTTGAATCATGAAGTTATCTTCTTTTTGATTAATTTTTTCTATATATTTTGTAATGTCTTCTTCTTATTGTACCCAAAAGACAATTCACTTGTTTTTATTATTGAATTTTTTTCTTAACTGGCTTCTTTTTTCTTGTGAAAGTTTGAGGATATTGCCTAAGTATGCTTTGGTTTCATCTTTTGTTTTTCCTGAAATATTGACTGTCATTGCTTCTAGTTTATAGATTCCTTTTTTTTTTATAAAATATGAATTTATTGATAATGTCATGTCTCTATTTCTAGTAATATAAGAACTGTGTTCACTAATATATTGTCTTTTAACTTTTTCTTGAAATTTCTATAATTCAAGCTCTTCTGTTTCCTGTGTACATATCATTGTTACTTCATTATCTACTATTAATTCATCATCTATTTCTTCGATAATCTCTATTAATTATTGTTCTAGTTTAATATAATTTATAGGGTTTTTGATAATTTCCATAAACTTGTCTTCAATATAGGGTTGTAAAAGATTTTCTTTTATCTCTTTACCTTGTTATCAAAGATATGTGATATGTTGAGTTAAAATTCTTTCCTTGTGAAAGATTATTATATCAACTCCTAATATCTTGGCTATAATATTATCTAAGATCATATTTATTTCAGGTGACAGGACTATTTATCTATTGGATTCATTATTCTTAGTTGTAGTAATTGTTTTAAGGCTCATAGGATAGAGTGTTTATCATATTTTCTTGAGAGGTTGATTAGAATATTTATTATATTCTCTTCTCTCTTATTGACTATTTGTAATATATATTGTGCTCTATTTATGTTTACTGGCTTAAATTTGTTAATAAATTATATAAATACTTATTTGTATTTATCAATGATCTATTTTTAGATCACGAATAAACCTTTTTGAGATTGTTGTTGTTTATGTGTTTCAATTAAATAATACAGAAAAACCTTGTTTGTTGTTTTGATATGTTTATTTGTTTATATTGATAATTCTATTCTACTTTTGTATAGTTTTTTTATAATTATTAATTTAAAAATTTTAATATTTTTTAGTAAAAAACATTTAATTTTTGTTTTTAGTTTCTTTTTTAGAAACCTATCTTTAACTGGAAATTATTTAATTTACTTGCTTATAAATTATTAAATCATTTGTTAAACAAAAGCAACATCACAAGTAATTAAATTAGTAAAATATGTAAAAACAATCTTTTAAAATTAAAAGAGACAAGTAAAAATATATATTTAAAAAAAAAATAAAAAACAAAAATCAAATATTTTTATTAAAAAACATTGAAGTTTTTAAATTATGATTATAAATAAACTATTCAAAATATTCTTTATTATTCAAACCTTTGATTTATAATATTTCTTGAATTTTATTACTACTAAAGTAAAGAGTTATAATTTTTATTCTTTAAAAAGAAATATAAGTAACTTTAAAATTTTATATATTAAATACTTTAAAAATTTATTATTAGTAACAAAACATTAAATTTATAGATCTATAGCATAGTAGTAATGCTCCCAGATTACAATCACAATATCTAAAGTTCAATATTACATAGGAGCCAAGTAAAGATAGATTCCTAAAGGAGAAGACAATAACAAAAATCAAATATCCTTTACTAAAAAACATTAAAATTTTTAAATTAATATCTATAAAAAAACTATTCACAATTGTTTTTTGTTTTTCATTATTCAAATCATTGATTTATAACATTTTCTGATTTTTGTTTCTATTAAAGTGAAAAGCTATGAATTTTGTTTCTCAAAAAGAAACATAAGTAATCTGTGAAATTTTATATACTAAATACTTTAGGGATCCATCATTAGAGTCAAGTGAAAAATATTACATTGCAATGAAATTCAGTACTCCATTGGATGACAATAAAATATTATTGGATGTAGTTTTTATTATCTTATTGAATAACTGAAATAAATGAATTTGTCATTATATAGTATTACCTATAATTAATTTTTATTAAACCAAGCTAGTCTATAGGTATTGTGATATAATTAGTATCTTATTATTACCTTGATAAAATAAAGGAGGATGGAACTGAGCTCACAATCAATTAGAATAATAATTGGATTAACATCAAGTAATGATATGTTCTTAAAGTATTTAGCATATAAAATTTTGTAAATTACTTATGTCTCTTTTTGAGGGACAAAATTTATAGCTCTTCACTTTAATAGGAACAAAAGTCAGGAAATGCTATAAATCAATAATTTGGATAATGGAAAACAATTATGAATAGTTTTTTAATAGTTATTAATTTAAAAATTTTAATGTTTTTTAGTGAAAGACATTTGACTTTTGTCCTTGTCTCCACCTTTAGAGATCCATCTTTAATGTCAGATACTTTAATGATCTTACTAATCATAAAAAGTTATTGCAAGTTAAAGTTAAAATTTTTAAAAAATAAATATTGTACTAGTAGGATGCATAAAAGTATGATCAAAATATATAAGGCATATTATCAAGAAACTTTGTGTAAGGAGAAATTTACTGATTACACTAAGTCTTAATTTTAAAAACAGGCTAGAGCAAATACAATAGTCTGATAACTAGATTACTTTATAATATTTTTCTAGGAAAAATTAAGAGAATATCATATAGTTTTCCTTAATAAGCTAGTTAATATATACAGTATAGTATATAATATATTTACTATTTATAAATCATCATATGTATAATATTATTTCAAAATAAATAAAAACAACAAAGAGAATAAAACACTAGTGATATTTCAAATACATTGGCTTTTCAAAATTGTATTTGGCAGATAGATAAGTTTTTAATTAATATATAGTATTTTTTATAATATAATAAATGGATTTGTAGTTTATCTAAAGTATAGTTTCTTTGAATAAATATATCTCTTTATTATATTTTAATAAAATGGTCTATCCTGTTTTATAAAAAAAAAAGTTATAGAATACTTTTGAATAAAATAAAAAAAAACAGTTTATTTATTGATTATAAAACATATTATATTAGAAGAATATAAAAAAGTTATACTGTTTCTAAAAAAAACAATAAATTAATATATATACAGTAAATCAATCAATTAATTAAAAGATTAAAATAATTAGAAATTGATAAATATTTTAACTTATATTAAATATAAATAAAAATAATATTCTAAAATAATTTCTAACCATAATTAAGATTTTTTTAGAAAAACAAGTATACTAGTTTATAAGAACCTAAAAAAAATCAAATAAAGTAAAAACTAAAATACTTTATAATAAATTTTAATTATTATTATTATTTTTTTTTTAATCTACAATCATATCACAATAGCTTGTCTTTATTGAAAAATTAAAGTAAATCTACAATAATTTATAGAGTTTCACAAAGTGATTAACTTGTCTTCATGCATAAATATTCTAAGTCAGATTTTGGGAACAATATTATATTCCCCTGATAGATTAGTAATAATCTCTATCTATCAAGATTATTGCCAATAGTTTGTTACTGTTAATTGCCTGAAAATCAATGAATTGCTATAGTAAGTTAAAAAGGGAAAAGAAGAAAGGGAAAAGGAGAAAGGAAAAAATTATTGAGGGAAGGAAACAATTCAAGGTTCATCAAAAAAATCCAAAAATAAAAACATCCTTTTCTCAAAAGAGATTTGTTTAATTAGAATAATCTTCTTGCTTTACTTGAACCTTAGAAGAAATCTTTTTTTTTATTACCTGCAGTATTAAATAAGTCAATTCAACTGATCTTTTATTTAAGTAAGTATCAGATTAGAATATCTCAAAGAAAACATTTAGACCTTAACTTTTTTTTATAAAGCTTTGTCACTACTTGAAAAACTTAGATAAGAGATGAGAGTTTGCAATTCACATTACTTATTACTTGATATTTTGGTGTTATGAAAGTTTTCATTAAGGAACTTGAGCTTTTGGGGCAAACCTTCTTTTCAATTATCAATGATGTCATCAAAATACGTGGATGTAATCAATAAAAGCTTGTTTATATTTCAAAACTAATGTATTTCATGTTAGTCAATCATCTTTGATTCAAGGTCAAATTGAGATAGACAAAATTCCTTAGAAAACCATAAAAGTGAAAGCTTTAAGAGAGCCAAGACAATTAAAAAAAAAGAAAATAAGCTTTTTTATTATAGAAAACCTCCATAAACCTTTTGCTTCAAAGGTTAGATAGGCTTTTATATACTTCACAATCAGTTTTTCTTTTTTTTGAGAACTTTCTTGCCATTAATATCAAAGGCAATACTTAATTTTTCTTGATTACTAGAAGTCAAGTTTTTGAATAAAAAAATTTGTAAACAAAAGGGAAAAGGTAGAGGTGACTCTTGAAGTTATATTTCAAGTTGTTTTAAGGAAAGTATTAAGATTTTATTAGCAAAGAAGTCTAAAAACTTCTTGCAAATATCTTTTTTGTATATAGTCAAAAAATTAATAAAAAAAGTTGTTTTTAATAAATTTAATTATAATAAATAATAAAAACTATAAATAGTTATAATAAATAAAGATTATCAAATAGTCTGGAAAAAACCAAGATAAGAAAGAGTGGAATATAAAACAATATTAAAATATTTTAGTTGCTATAGTATTAATAACAGTTAAAAATCAAATCTACAAAAATATTTAAGATACTTAGAGAATATAAGGCAAACCAATAAATATATTATAAAAAAAAGTATAGGGAAAAAATATATAATACAATATCTCAATATAAGAAATTTTATTATAAAAGCTTAAGTATTAAAAATTTTAAATTCTAAGATATTACTAAAAAAAATAATTAAAAAAATAATTTATAAAGATCAAAAATCTATTAAACCTTTTTTTTAATATAATAAATATTAATATTGAAACCTCCAAAAAAATCATTATTCAAAATAATATTAAAGAAGAAGTATATCAAAATTATCTAATAGAAATACTTTAATACAATTTTGAATTAAAAAAAAATTAACTTTTTATTATAATAAATCACTAATTAATTATTAAAAAAAATAAATAAATATAGAAATTGTATAGATTCAAATAAGAAAAAAGAAAGAACAAAACAAATTTTAAGCAAAAGTAAACAATTGATCCTTATTTATAAGAGCTGAACTAATAATAGTTATAATAATATTTTTGATAATTCCTATTAATAATATAATTGATATTCATACTAATAATTAAACTTGTATCTTCAAATTAAAAATAATAGAAAAAAAGATTTAAAAAGAATATATAAAAAATATAATTAAAAAAAAATTAATTTCTATAAATAAAAATAATTAAACTAAAAATGAAAAAAAAAATATAAATTTAAAGTTCCATAAAATTAAAATATATTTTATTAATTTCTATAATGAAAAGATAAATGCTTAGTCAAAGAAATTCCAAAACTTTTAGCAATAAAGTAAAAAAATCTTATCTTATACAAGATTATTATAGAAATAAGATAGTAATATATGACTTTAAATAATTTAGTAAAGTAATTTATTAAAAAATAAATGACAAAACAATAGCTTATCAATAAATTTAATAAAATAAAATAAAGAAAAAATGAAGCCACACAATAAGTTTATATATAAAAAATAAATATAAATTGAATATATTTTTCAAAAAATCTCATCAAAAAGTTTTGATATTAAAATGATCAATAATAAGCTTTTAACCTTAAATAAACTAGCTGCTAGAATATCTATCTTTATAATTAAGAAAAATATATTGCATATAATTAATAAAAAATAACATTAGAATACTTATTAAAATATTTTATTTATAAAAATTAGTTAAAAGAAATATGTAATAAAAAATAGATAGAATTTTAAGAAACTTTAAAAAGCTTTTACAAGAAAGAAAAAGTAAAGTAAAAAAGAAAAACTCTAGACTAATTATAAATAAAAGAGAAAAACTAGGAGAACTAAATAAATAAATCTTCAAACTAATAAAACAAATCTTCAAAACTAATTAAAATACTATAAGTTTTTATATCAATTTTATAAAAAACAATTTTATTTTATAAATAATAAACATAAAATATTATAAAAATAAGTAGAAAAAAAAATACTTAAAAAAAACTCTTTCTGCTGATCCCTTGACCACACACAAAAAAGATGTTCGCAAGAAATTTTTATTTCTTTACTAATAAAGTCTTAATACTATCCTTAAAACAATTTGAAGTTTTACTTCAAGAAACACTTCTTAACTCTTTCCCTTGTTTATATTCGTTTTCAAACAAAAACTTGGCTTCCTGTGACCTAGAAAAACCAAGAAACACCTTCTCT
>CAJVPT010001923.1:0-19363 GCA_910592055.1 Acaulospora colombiana | reverse complement strand
AATAGTCTTAAGTAACCTTATTCTTTAACTTTTAAAAAATATATATTTAAATTTTTATATTATTTAGATAATTTTTATTAAGTTATGAATAAATAAAGAATTCCAAAAAGTTTTTTTACACACTGTAGTTATACAGTATACTATATATATAATTTATTTATTTATAATTATTTAAATTAAATCTTTAATTAATAAAGATTTTATTTTTAATATTAAACAAAAATTTGCGAAAATTCTAATTTTAAATATAATCCTTTAATAAAATTTTATTAATAAAATTGTTTTAAAAAAATAATTTTTGATTTAGTAATTACAATATATTATACTGTATTTTAATCGTAACTATTGTATTAAATTAAACCAATTTTTTTTAATAAGTAAATTTAAATACCTAATATTTAAAATGAAAGGTTTTATAAAGATTTTTTTATTAATCTAATGTATGATACATATATTTGTTATTTTTATAATTATATCCTTTACAATGTTTGTTAAAATAGTGATATACGTATTATCGATAAAGGAACAAACAGTACACGATTGACGATTAAGTAAGCAAAACAAAGTTTTTCTGACGAACAAAGATATTTAATTGACTTATCATGTAAGGCATCTTCATATTTGTTACGGAATTTCATTCCGTAACAAATATGCAGACGAACGATAATCTTGTCACCAGGCATACCACGTTACTCTTCCCCCTATTTGTAAAATTGGTCGTACGTGAGAGGAAGAATCTCCGATACAGACAAAGAAGGCAATATTTTTTAGTCACCTTAGTTGGGTAAATTTGTAATGAATTATCACGTGCGAACCAATTAAAGAATTTTGAATTTTCTTCTGTTTATAGAAAACAGCATATATAATATTTATCTTATTTTGTTATACAGATAAAATAGCCGTGTTTATATGACGCAAAAATACTGTATATCGTTATTTGTCGTGCTCACATGAGTTACAGTAGTTAACTACGCATTCTTTAGCATATATGCCAGCTGGATTTAGGCTATAATACTACCAAATCTATTTAAGACATGAAATTCATTAAGGTCAGACCTTTTCTCTGTTCGGAAGTTGGGAACCGAAATACGCACGTTGTGAAATATAATGAATTATATGGCGAAAAGTTACTGCGAAGTTGGTATACTTAATAAACAGATGGATTAAGACACAGTAATACAATATACACATGCATCGTAGCACATTTTTTGCATTGCAAGCCACATTGCCACTCTAACTTATTGCATCTAGCAGTTGTGGCACGTTCGAAGAAAAATTATAGAGATTGTCACAAGTCCGATTCATAATAAAGTTAGTATTGTCTATCTGGGAGCATATTTCGGGAGTTTATGAACGCATATTTATGGGAAATGGCATTTCAATCGCAAATATATATCCGTTTCATACTTCTCGAATGATTACACATTATGTCACAACCTGCGGTCAATAAGAATCTTTGACTATAACTGTTACACAATTGAAATCTTTTGCTGGCTGGTCTGAGGAAGTTTAGTGTTATAAACTATAAATAGGTCTTTCGTGACCGCTTTTTTCTCTCTCCTTCGTAGTGCTTTTGAAAAATGAACAAATACTGAAATACTTCACCTCTTAATTTGTTCATTTTTTTCACAATAATCTTTTCAACTCTCATTCTCTTGCTTGGAAAAGGAAGCGTTATTTGCGAAATACAGGAATATAATATAATACCATGGGATCAAATGAATGTTTAAAGTTGGGAAGTGATGAGAACAGTGGTAATAGAGGACAAGAAAATTTTCTCAGTCGCGAAGAATCCGAGAAATTAAATGATTCTCTCCGTAAAAATTCTCGGGTTGCATGTTCCTCTTCTACTTCAACTTTGAACAATGGACTCCAATCTTCACATCTCGATCAAGGAAAAGAAAGCACTAACATGGAATCTATCGTCCAGCACAAGTCTCCCGAAATATCAATTAACATGCCGTTTCCTCCCACAATTTGTCCAGGAGATTTGGTCAATGATCTATTACGTAGCAAATCTCGGTCTCCAAAGATGTTAAATGAATTCTTCATTTATCGTAAAGCTTTTGTTCAGGAATTAAAAAGACAAAAACTTCGTCCAAAAATGACCAAAGTCTCGTCTTCTGCATCCACTGCCTGGCATAATGAACCACCAGTAGTCAAGGATGAATATAGAAGACTTGCGCGTGAAACCGAAAATTTATATTTAAAAAAGATTCGACAAAAATTACAAGCAACTAGTGAACCGAATCAATCCGCCTCAGGTTCGACTTCACCAAACGCTGCTGATTGTCCGATCAAATCTCCACTAGTCCCTTCGATTTCTCCTGATCCCGTTTATCCCCTCATGTACTATGATCCGTTTAACCAAGATTACATCATTTCCTATCCTAATGAATCCCCCGGGCAACAATGGTGGTCTACGCCCTCGCCTTATATACCACCCACCATCACTCAAAGGGATTATAATTATATTTCTGACATTAACCTTCAGTTAGAAAACGAGTATCCACTTTTTTTGAATTCACCCGTTGGAAAAGCTGCTTCCGATGGGTCACAATTCAATGAAACAAATGATTTTTTGTTGTAATAAATATTATGCTGCTATAATTAATACCTATGGTTGTAGCATTTTAGATCGGCTAAGGAAGTTAAGAATTAAGATAAGAATAGAATATGAAGCACATAAGAACTATTTTAAGAACAAAATTTTTGAATAGACTTGACAAACACATGCCCATATAAACAAATTTGCAAAAGATATACATGTCTCAGGAATTCAACAGAAATTTCATGCCTTTAATCTCCTCGAAAAACAATGAATTATCATGTACCTCACGTGAGGTTGTTCGTTTTCGTGTTCTTTGGAATCATGTTACACGAGTTACTAGAACTGGCTAGGACTGGTTCCCAAAACCCACATCATTCGAATATTGATAAGATGTAATAAGAAAAAAAATGCATAATGTTGATTTCTGTAATAATAAAGCGACGTTGAAAAGAATAAAAATATGAGTATCCAAATATTATCGATAAAGTAATATCATCGGAATGTGACAAGTTAAAATTACTCGTAATTTAGGAACTATGTAACATTGAATATCAGTAATTCAAAATCTGTCGAGATGTTTCGTGTGAAATAGAACTATTATCAATATCGGCTGTTTTGTTTAATTGTATAAAAGTATCTAATAAGAATAATTGCGTATGATGTAGAGAAACATAGGATACTCGATTACAAAAAAAATAGTCGAAGTATATCATTAATATTTAAAAAAAAATTTTTTTTCAAGAGATTTTTAAGTAAATACAGATTATAAGTTGATAATATACTTGGGAAAGTATATATCTATACTAGGTTAAAATATTTTAACATATTTAACGAATTAAAGAAAAAAAAATAAAAATAAAAAAAATTATTCACATGTATAAAATTTTTAATTAAAAAGTTTAACTTTCTTTAAAAATAAATTGAATAAATATTTTAATTATTCAAAATTTTAATTGTTTTCAATTTTGATTTTTATTTTATTATTTATTTAAAGTTTTTATATATATTATAATTTATATCTTATTAATATATATTATTAAACTTTTTTCGCTGATCTTCTAACAACATACAAAAAAGATGTTCACAAGAAGTTTTATACTTCCTTGCTAATAAAGTTTTTATACTTTCATTAAAACAATTTGAAGCCTGTTTTCATTTATCTCTCCTATCCTCCCTTACTTGTTTATAAACTTCTTTGAATAAAAACTTGAGCTTCTGGTGGCCTGAAAAGACTCAAGTATGCACTTTCTCTATTAAAGACAAAAAGGTAAGACTCAAGTATGCACTTTCTCTATTAAAGGCAAGAAGATTTTAGAAAGTAAAAAGACTAACAAGTGAAGTGTTATCTCACAAAGTTGGAAGTGACAAAAAATAGAGGTTCTATTGATAGGGAAGGCTTATTATCCACCTTCTCATATACTGTTCTATACCTTCTTAAAATGCTTACTATTTTTTATGATTTTTTTGAGGGATTTTGCCTATCTCAATTTGACCCTGAATTTCTGATAGCACAATGTCACCTGACATTTGATCAGTTAATACAAAATATATTAGTAGCTGAATGTAAACAAGCTCCTATTGATTATCTCATATATTCTAATAATATCATTGGTGATTGAAAGAGTTAATTGATACCTCATATCCACCCACTCTTTCAATTGAATTAACCTACAGATCAAATTTCATAAGGTCAATAAAATATAAGTAACAAGTCTACAGGTAATAAAAAAGCTATTATTTATTCAAGCTGAGATCTTTCTCTCCTATCATTTTGATTAGGCAAAGTTCAAGACCAAGGTCTCCCTCTTATCCCAGTCAAGCAATAAAACTGAATAGTCTCTAGTCTATACTAAGTTCCAATCCTTTGATTACAGTTGAAAATATATTTTTCCAGAAGTTGTTAAAGGATATTGCAATCAATGAGAATTTCTATCTCTTTCAAAATACTCTCACCATTACAAGACAAAAGGATTATTGTGGAATCTGATCTTTTGAATAATAGAAGATACATATCAGTAAAATTTCTTTAATTAGGCATGGTTATTGGAAGGTATTATATTGAAACAATATAAACCAGTCCCTACTAGATAATATAGGAATCTGAAATCCATTATAAGTCACCCGTCTATTACAGGTGGATAAAAAATTAATGTTCAAAGAAGGTTGGGATCAAGTGTGTTCTGGAAGTAAAAACTTCTACTAAATGATAAGTTTCCTTAGATGGTACATAAGAAGAAAATCAAGATCAAGAATAGATAAGTTCTTCAAATAGTTAGAAAAAGAAAGAATATCTCAATCAAGCATTTTTTATTAAAAGGAGATCTTGAGAAACAGGTCTTTAGAAAAAGCTGAAAATCTTTTTTTTCTTTTTATTTTCTTGTTGTCTATTTAGATATTTTTAGATATCCTTCTTTTTTTTTTTTTTCAACCCATCCCTTTGTAGTTTCCTATATTTTAATGACTTGGTATGATATACTGCGGTGACAACCTACTGGTAATAATGTAGTGGACTAGGAGAGTTTTCATCCAAAGACACTGCAGAGTGAAATATTGTTTTCAAGACTGAACTTAAAGGCTTTTATGCTTACAATGAGTTAGTTAAATTAGAATAATAGTTTAGTTATAATATATATCATACTGCTTAAATAAAAATGTACTTATATTTTCAATTGATTAATAAACTGACAATCTAACCCAGCTATGAATACTCAAAATTATTTTTTTTATATCTTATTTTATAATTTTTTTTTAATCTATTGTTTTTTTTTTTAATACCAACTCAGTTTTAGCTTTATTGGATATATTTCAAAATATAAAGTACTATATATATGAAGAAATAATTGAGAACTATAAAACTAAACAATATAACCATTAAAGTTAACCTTAGATATATATATTATTGTTTTTAACAAATAAGAATTAATGAAAAATTATTAACATTAAAAAAAATTTTTAAAGAGAAAAAGAAAAGGATAAAAACCAAAAAAGTAAATAAAATAGTTATTCAATATTATTTTTATTATGCAGTCAATAGATATAAAATTTTTTTATTTCAGATATTTATTAAGACTTACTAAAAAGTATAAAATATTCATTTATATATAATAGTAAAAACATTAGTATATAGTTTAATCATATTTCAGATTTCCTAATTATTCTTATACAATATCAATTGTGTTTCAAATACCTTTATTTGGGATCTCTTAAAAAATACAAAAATCTTAGTCATTACCTTTGATAGTTAATTTGTATTCCCTTGTAAGAGTTCTTGAAATATTAATATAAATTATATACAAGGATTAGATATCAATTTTTTGTAGGAAAAAGAAATTTTTTAGAATAAACTATTAGATCATCTTCTTAAAAAATATTAAAAAAAGAAAAAAGAATTTAATCCTATTAAAAATAAGAAGAATTAAAAAAAATTTTTTTTTTTTTTTTTAATACTGGCTTTATCATACTTTATTGAAATTCATAGATAGAAGAAATTGAGTTAACTCAAACACCATATATTCAAATTTTCTTGTCTAATAAAGTAAAACAATAAAAGATCACCTTTAAGGGTCACTTTATCTTGTGGTTAGGTCACCTCTTTAAAGACTAAAGAATTAGTATATAGTTCCATTAATGCTAAAATAAATTTCAAATATATATAAAAGAAAAATAAAAAAAAATAAAAATTGTGTTCCTAGTTGTGTTTTACTTTTCAGAAAGTTTGTCAAAGTTTAAGATCTACTTGATAAAGTTATGTTTGATACCTTACTAAACTTCCCAAGCCAACTATTCTTATAAATAAAAGGGCAAAACTGTACAAGCTTAAACAAGAGTGAAGATTTTATATTACAAAAAAGGTACCAGAGGATTGAAGAAAATGGTTTGGTTATGTTCGACTATTGTCCACCAGTTCCGGTCTTATTTTTTTCATATTCTATTTAGTATAGAATCTTCTGTAGATGTTCTTCTAAGTAATGTCAAGTCAGGAGTTTTATGAAAGCTCTAAGACATAGAGGAAGTGAAAGAAAAAGGAAGTTTGGGGTCCATCATTTGCCAGTTTGTCCTTCTTTACCATTGCAATAATACCATCCTAGAAAGGAAAATCTTGATACTTCTAGCATATGCCCTGGTAGACTTGATAAATACCATACTGTTTTCTCTAAAGTACTATCATCTATAGAGATTGAACTATTGTTTATGGTTCTGATATGTTCTTCAGGTATCTTTGATCCAACGACTGCAAGTAGAGTTGATTATTAGGTACAAGTGATCCTAAGATCTCTCTGATCTCCCCATAAGCTTGTGATAAAAGATAGGCATGATATTTTTAAGGCATTGTCCTCATTCTATATTTCCTTGAGTCTTTTTTTTATTTATTTTTCTAGATAGGTGGAAGAGGGTATATTCCTTCTCTTTCACTTCATTAATGATGTAGAAGTTTATAGTATTCCTTATCCATCTGCACTAACCTGAATGACTTATGATAAACCTTGGATTTTTATGAAGCTAAGAAAATATATTTGAACACATAAGGTGATCAATAGAAACTTGTTTACTTCTTTTAATTGATGTGTTTGATTGTGTCCAATCATGGTGTGAGAAACTTTGTGCTACTCAAAATTCAGGAACAAGCAGAGATAGGCAAAATTCTTCAGAAAAACCTTAAAACAAGTATTTTTATAGTCAACAAGAGGTAGCAAGAGAAAGAAATAAGTCTCTTGCACCTATGCAAAACTATATAGTATTTCTCTATAATGTGAAATGACTATACATTAGTTCTTCTTCCTTTCAGAACTTTCTTGCCATTAGTAGGAAAGGCAGTGCTCAATCTTTTTGATCACAAGAGGCTAATATTTATGTGAAGTAAAAAGTAAACAAGAAAGAAAAAGGTAAGATGACTTTTGAAGGTTAACTTCAGTTTGATTTAAGGAGAGTATTAAGACTTTTATTAGTAGGAAGGAACAAAACCTCTCTTGCAAAAAACTTTTTTGTGTATAATTAAATATTAGCAGGAAGAGTTTTTTTGTTAAAAAGAATTGAGAACAATATTATATGCATTAATATTAATAAATTAATTTACAAATTTATTTTTTTCAATTTTTATCAATACTAAGCAATACTATAGAAACTATTATTAGTACACTTTATTTTCTAAAGTAACTTTTTTTTTTTTTTAACTGATTGGCTTACACCTTGTTTATTAGATATTCTTATGAGTATGTACAAATTTAATTCTCTAGTTATCTAATTGAACTCACTAAGGATAGTCCTACCATGTGACTTATTGCCAAGTACTAGTATATATTTGACTAATCTGTCAAGGCTCTACCTGTTCTATAAAAATTTGTTTTGAAAGAGTATATTGTGTTCCAGTTAATCCAGTGTTGATTAGAGTGTTTCATGATTTTGTTAATTCCTGGGATGTATGATTTGTGTGTAGTGGCCATATTCTTTATTAAATGTATTATATGATATCGAACACATCCCAAACTCATATACCAATGCAAATAATATGCTATATATTGTAGTATTATTACATAAGCTAATTATATAACTATGACTAGACTATTTTTACTATAATAAAAACTATCTAATCATGTGAATACTACATATAACAACCAACAAGAAAGAATATGCGATACTATCTTAATTTTTCCCAAAACAATTTTTAAAAGTAATTTAATTATCAGACCATTATATACTCTAACCTGTATCCAAAATTTTAGATACTTCAGTGTGGTGTTAATGAATTTCTTTTCCCATCAAGGTCTTCCAATCATTAGACTTGTAAAACCCCAACAAGTATATGTTGATAGATATATATCTGGTATACGGTTTACTTTTTTATATTAGTTTTATCTAGATAAGAATATCTTTTAAGATACTCTTGTGTCTGAAGTATAATTTGTTATCAAGAATTTCCTCATTTGCCCAATCTTTAAGAAGATCATCTTTCTGACTGATAGATAAGGTTCACACATAGCATAACCCTTACAACTAAACCAAAGGAGTTGTTGACAAGATTGTAGTTCGTTACTAAAAAAGAGCTACCTAGCATTGATCTACTATTGGGATAGAATAAGTAATTGTTTGATTTATCTTGTTCTAGTGATCTTATTGCACCAATGATTGAATCCATATTGAAATTATCAATATCAGCACTGATGAGCTTTGTTGCATTGTCTGTAGTAGTGAGATGAGTAACCTTTCGCTTCTTTTTTGAAGTTTTTGATATCTCAACTTCTATAGTTACCGATTTGTATATACTATTGAAGTGTCTCTTTCTTGCTGAGTGGCTGATGAAGTCTTCTCCACAGACTGTATACTTATACATCTTTGTAGGCAGAGATTGTTTGACTTTTGGTTATTTGTGAGTAGGTAAACTTAACTTTTTTCTTCCTTGAAGCTGATTTTTTTGTGGTCTTTGTTTTCTCTTCTTTTTAGAAGAACCAGTGCTTACTTATGTGAAGGTGGTAATTTGTTTAGAGTTACTAAAACAAACAGAGGAGGCCCTTCCTATCCATTTTGTAAAGAGCTCCTTGACTTGAGATAACTGTTCAATTGGTCCCGAGTATTTGAAAACAGTGCCATAGGGAAGACTAATCTCTACAGAAATGTTTGTCATAATATTGATTTATATAAAACTCCACTTCATTGTTTGCTTTTTGTGAAAATTTCCTTATAAAGAAATTTTGTTTTTGAAAAAGTGTTGAATGGAAAAGCTTTCTAAAGTAATTAGTATCCTGTCTTCAGATCTTTATCTATTTAATCAAATTAGAAATAATCTGCTTAATAATTAGAGATACATAAATATATTTTTAAAAATAAATATAGTATCTTATAATTTTTACTATAGTTAAATAGACTCTTTTTAGAAAGCATCAATAATATAATTAAAAAGATATTCTATAGTTATATATATAACTTAACAAATGATTTATAATAAATTCCAAATTTTTATAAATCTAAAGAAATATATTTAAATATGTAAAATATTTAATTGAAGCTTGTTTATTTTTTTTACTAACATAAGTTCTATTTGTCTATTCATAGTATAAAAACCTTGTACTATTAAAAATTCAAGAACAAATTAGTATAATCAAAATTTTTTAAAAAGAATTCAAAAATAAAAACTATTAAAATAGAAACAATAACTAAAAAAGTAAAAAATTGTTTTTTATTATTATAGATACTTTGTATTGTTTTTTTATAGTATAAGATAATAGTACATTGATTATTTTTCTTTTCAGAAATTTCTTATTATTGGTAAAAAGATATTTCTTAACTTTTAATTACAAAAGTCAAATTATTATTTAAAGAGAAGTATTAATTAGAGAAGAAAAAAATAGAATTGGCTTTTAAAGTTTTCTTTAAGTTAATTTAAGAAGAATAATAAGACTTTATTGATATAAAAGTATAAAAACTTTTTGCAAATATTTTTCTATATATAGTCAGATGATCAATAAAAAGAGTTTTAATATATAAAATATTGTAAATATCTATAATATTATTTAAATCATTATAATAATCAACTTATTATTAATGTTATTAATTAAAGAATTATATTATTTAAAAAATATAAGAAATTAATTTATAAATCTTAAATAATAAAGCTTCAAGTCTTCAAATAAAAATTTTTAATTCAAATTTATTATAAGTTTAATATATAGAATATAAAACTTTTGACTTTTACCAATCATAAAATTGTAATAAAACTTATAAAAATTATATAAAAAAGATTTTTAATTTGACTATATATAGTATAACTCTATTTTTTTTTTAGCTTGCAGTCAGGTCAATATGGCTTGTCTTTATTGTATATATAATAGATATTTACAAAATATTTTGATATTTGCATACTAACTTATCTATCATTAAAAAACTATTTCTCTAGATGCAACTTAGAAAATGATATTTTGCTTATTTACTAATTTGAATAAATCCTATAGTCAATAAAATTATGCCTACAGATCATTATTATAGATCATTCTAAATTCTAATTGCAGTTAAAAACCAAATCATTTCCTTCTATGACAAATCCCATTCTTGAAGATTTCTATATACTTCATTTCCTTTTTTCTTTCAGAAACTTCTTGCTTCAAATCTTTTGCAAATGTAGGTTCTTCTTCCTGTTCTTGTATAACCTGTGTAATGAATCTATGCCTAGGTCTTTGAATTCTTTTATCCTTTTCAGTAATATTCTGCTTTTTTTTTTTCCACTCTATTACTTTTTTATAGTAGCTATTTCATATGTCCTTCTTGAAATTTTTTCTTATTTTATAACAAAGTTTACCAATTATGCTCTATATAATTGTCAGAGAATTTTGAGTTGTGTTTTGAGGTAATTCTTCAAGAAAGTGATTTTGTTTTCTTCTATGTATCTACAAATAGTATTAAAAAAGCTTCTATTGGATCATTTAATCTCATTTAATCATTTACTTGTCCAGTCATTGGTTATAGGATGAATTTCTTTTTTGTCTTTGATTTCTTTACTGATATAGTAGTTGATCTTTTCCTTTGCTTTTTTTTATATATCTTTTCTGATTTCTTTGATGGCCAAACATTTAAACAAGTGTCTTAATGTTCTTCTTGAAGTTCATATACTGGACAGATTATTATGATATAAATATTTAATTTCCTTTCTTCAATATCAGTAGTATTGGAAGTTTATTATGAGTTAGGTTAGTCAAAAAGCTTTTGTTTTTATTATCTTTGAAAGAGATATCAAAGATATTAAATGGATTGAACTGATTTTAAAAGATTAACCAGTCTATAATTTTATTATTTTGAATCCACAGTTTTGAATCCTTTTCTGTGTTGTCCAATCTTTTTCTATTTTTTTTCTATTAAATGTTTTACAAATTCCTTAATACTGATCTCTATCATGTGCCTCTCTATATGGCTATTGTAAGAACTATCCCTAACTCTGATAGTTAGTACCAAATTATTGGGCTTTTACATCTAGCTTGTTTGGTGAGTAGATCTACTTAATTATTGAACTTATTGATTCCATGGACTTTTATCTTTATAATTTTCAAGGTGAGATCTTTCTTTTTAACAGGTTTTTGATTTTACTTCATAATGGTCAATTAGTAGTCTTTGTCTATTTTCTTGTTGATATCTTCACTTGTAAACTGATAGACTTTAAAGTCTTAATTATAGTATTGCAATTAGAGAATATTGAAACTGTTGTGTTTCAGGAAGCTATATATATTGCAATTAAAATAGCCAGTATTTTTACCCTGCTTACTGATGGCCATATTGATGCCCCTAATAAGAATTGCTTCACAACTTTGTTGTTTTCCACTAGAACCCAGGCCAATTTATTTCAAGCTTGCTATCTTTTATTCCTTTTTTATAAAATCCATCTGTATAGAAAGTAAATTAAGTAGCTATACCCTTTTTATTATATTTCAGAACATCTATAAGTTCATCTATATGTTTTTCTGATCAGATGGCTTGTCTTATTAGCATGGCTTCCCAGTTTTCAACCTGGATTTCCATCTCAGATCTAGATATTAGTGGAGTTCTTACTTGTTATCTTATAGCTGTAAGCCAATCCGTGAGGTTGCCTAACAGGAGGACTTGTTTTTCTTTTCTTAAATTTTTGTATTTGTTTAGCTGTGGAAGAAGATAAACTTGTAATATACCTACTTCTTTTACTTGGGATGATCTATCTTGTTGAAGTAAAGTATGGTTACTGGTAGGGTTATATATCAACTAGTATAGAACAAACTGAATTTTGTTGTTCAAGAACATGTCTTTCTCAATATATCAGTTGGAAAGCTAGAGCAGGCTATATAATATGTTTTTCTTCTATATTAATATGTTAAAAAAGCTTTGGTTTGAATATTATAGCCTGTCCAGTCTAATCCATGTAATGATTTTCTTATAAGGTTATGATTCTCTGTCACCTTTTCTTAGACTTTTTTGTAACAAGAGAGGATTGAACCTTTGCATTTGCTGAAGAGAATCTGGATTGTTTTCTATTCCTTGAGTATTATTATAATTATATTAATTATTTGATCTAAGAACATAATATTGTGCTTATGAAGTAATGGAATAGTTTTCTCATATTCTCTATTATTCTATAATATTGACTTAATAGATAAAATATCTTTCTGATAATTAATGGTTTCCTTTTATCTTTTACTTTGAAAAATAATTTGTAGGTCTTTGACCAAGGTCAATGTTATAGCTGCCAGGTTTCCTTTGATTATTTTGTGTAAACCCACAGGATTATCTAAGATATTTTCAGGTTCTCAGCTTTTGATCTGGCTCTATTTTAATTGGATTATAGTAGTTAAACTGGAAACCTCACTATTATTGAACTGGCAAAATAGTGCTGATATATGGCTTTTCAATTGTATTTTCTAAATATTTTTAAGACCATATATTTCTTTGTTATAGATGTAACTATTCAATATTGTTTTATAGATTAGTACTTTGTTTTTGAAAACCTTTCTGAACATAACTGTAAGTTTATCACATGTCTTTTTATTAAGGTACATATGTTGTATTCTATATTTTATTCTGGGAATCAGTATTCTATTAATAATATAACAAGCATGTTTTAACTTCTTCTTAGATATTGTCTGAATTATTACCCTAATTTCTGATTTTATTAGATTGATCATATTTTGACTTTACTATTTTAATTCTAACCAAATATCAAGGAATCTGGCCTGATTCTTTTTATTTATTTCATTAACCATGATATTCTCTGTCCCAGTTTGAACCCTTCCAGGATCTTGAGGATTTCAGTTGATAGTAAGAAAAACTGACTTTGTTACATTAATTTGCAAGTTATTTGCTATATAGAACTTCTTTGCTTCTTCTAAAATACTTTCCAAGTTTTTTTTTGAATTTGACAATCCATGTTGTATTGTCCATATAAGTTATTACTACTTGTTTTAGGGAGAACTTAATCTTCTCCTTATATTTATGGAAGATGCGTAACTATTCTTCTTCCATAGTATAACCTAAATTAGTGTTATTTTGGATTTTATATAGTAGTGGATCATAAAAAATTCTTCATAATAGTGAAGAAATTGGTTTTCCTTGATCTACACTATCTCTTGCAACTATTGGACTAGAAAATCTATTAGGAAAAATGATACTATAACTTTTGTTTTTGAAAAAATCTATTATGATCTTCTTGATGGTTGTAAGAATTTGAATCTGATATATGGCTTTTTTAAGCATAAAGAGAAATATTGTGTCATATATCTTAACAGTGTCTTAAAAGAGGATCCATAGTTCTTTTACTTTTTTTCTAGCTTCCTCACATATACTATTTAGTAAATGGATGGATTCTGTTATACTTTTTTTTGGTAAGCCAGCAAAGTTTGGACCTTTAAGAATTTTGTATTATTTACATACCCTTGATAGACAATTGATGAGGATTTTGATGAAATATTTGCAAGCTGTCTATAGAAGAACAATGGGTCTGGTGGTGCTCAATTGACATTTTCAAGACTTGGATTTAGGAATGGAGTAAATATTACTACTTTTCCATTTCTTAGGTATCTATCCAATATTTAAAACTTTATTAAACAACAAACATAAGACCCTTTTCCTTTAATACCTAAGTGCTTGACATTTTATAACTAATATATGAGTGACTGGCTACCTTATTGTTTGGGAGGTGTTGCAAAATAGCTTTGAACTCCTCTATTTTGATTTCCTCAATTAGTGGTGAGTATCGTATTAGATCAATCCACTCTTTAGATTGGTATTTTTTTTTTCAAGAAGGATTCAAGCTTTTAAAGTCAACATTTCTTTGTTTGAAAGCTTCTTTATAGTAGTCCTTAACCTTGTTTTTAATAGTTTATAGATCAGTAGCATACATTCTATCCCCTCTTGATTCTTGATTAACACTTGATCTAGTATGATTTTTGTTCTCTTGTGATTCAAGATTGAACTTAGCATTTATTTTTGGTTGAACTTGAGATTTTCACATCTGCTTTCTAAGGCTTCTTTAATTTGGTTTCTGATATGGTAACTTCCTTTCTTCTTGCATACCATTCTGAGCTATGCTCTATTTTAGTGATCTTTGATAACAGTTCTGGAATTTTTTCTCGTAATTAGGAGAAAGCTATTTCTTTTTCAACAGATTTATCAAGTCTTCTTAGTTTCTGGATGGTCTTTTCTATATCTGTTAGGATTCTTGTATCCCAATTGGTTTGTATTTTCTTTAAAAGGAAGGGATTTTGTTAGCTTCCCTATAGACTTTAAAGTCTTTCTTTGGAATTGCTGATCCTGGCTTCACTTTTCTTTTTATATTGGAAGTAGAATAGATCCTTTTCTTTTTAAGATGTTTATAAGTACTCTTGATGATTGTTGACTCAAAGTTATACCAGACTTCTTCAAGTTTATGGAGACTATTCTTTACACTTGACCAGGAAAGTTGTAGATCAGTTTCTGAAAATTTGTTTTCTATCTAGAATTTAAATTTCTCCCATTGTTCTGCTATAGAATTTATTGGATTGGGTATTTTCTTTCCTTTTGTTCTATATTACCCATGCACTTGATTCTTGAACAGATTATTTATTATTATTCTTGTTAGTAATAAAGTATAGTCACTATTTGATAATATTTCTATGGAGATATTTTTGAATTCATATATATTGTTTAAACTGATTTCTGATAATGTCTAGATATGGTCAATTATACTATATGATGTATTGTTTGTTCATGTGAAAGTAATGTTTTTTTCTTTCCAAGAGTTCTAGATATCTATATAGTTCTAGTCTTATATGAAGTTAAAGAGACTTATTTCAGCTTTTCTATATTTTGATATCCTTTTATTGGTGGGTGGCTGATTTGTTATTGGGTTAATAACTGCATTGAAATCTCCTATGATTATAACCTTGAAGTGATTTCTTTGCTTATCTAAAATTTTGTTTTAAAAAAACTGTTGTAACTATCTATCAATAGTTTTCTCTAATAACATATATATTTGATAGATACAAAGCTTACATCTTGTTGATAGAAAGTTGGCTTCTATTATATAGCTTTTTATTTTTCAATAGATTTTAACTTTTTCTTGATATTTCTATTAATAAGGAGTTCCATTTCAGATTCTTTGAGTTTCTCATTATTGCTACTGTGAAAAACTTGTGTATTTGTTATGAAGTTAAAGTGACTTCTACTGTTTCATTTGGTAGCTTAGTTTCATAGATACCTAGATATCTATGTTGAGTTCTTATATAAGTTTATACAGCCTTTGTTGATTCAAGCTAGTATTAATTTCTCTAACATTATATATTCCAATTAAAATGGTATTAGTTAATGTAGAGTTATCTATAGATACTTATTATATAGTGTATACTTCTTTTTAATTCTATTACTAGTGTTTTTTTTAATTATACTGATAAGATCATCTAATAATATGCCATATGTTATATTGAGAGGAGTATCTATTGTTTTATTTGGGATTGAATCTTTTTTTCAGGATGAGCTCGTTTCCTTTTGTGGATCAAACTCTCTTTTGGTATACTTTGATTGAACTGATTCTAATTTTAGAAGCAATTGTTCCATCACTTCTCTCTTATCCTATTTTGATTACTTGTTTTCTTCTTGATAAGATTTATTCTATTATTTAACCATTTGAAATTATTCAAGATCTGGTGAAGAGAGTCTTGATCACTTTTACTTTCAGGATAAAGACTTTCAGATCCATTGTAAAAACTTCTTCTTCTATTATAATGATTTATTGGCTCTCTGTTACTACCAGTAATGAAGTATTTGGGAGTCTCTATTGTTTCAATGATGTATTTATTATCTCAAGGATTATGTCTTTTTCTTTTTTCTCTTTTTTCTAGATCTATTCTTTTCTTAGAATTACTTTCTTTTTCTGAGTCTTTCTCAGATGATATATACTAGCTTGCCTTGATATTGCTTTTAATATCAGTTTAACCTAATTGTCTTGAGTGCAGTTTGACCTGTATTGTTTCAGTATGGGCTTTTCTTTATTATCATTACTATTTTCAATTTGAGCCCCTTCATTGCTTTGCATTATTCCTTTTTCAAAGTGTTCTCTAACACTTCAGCTAAGTTTGTAACCATATATGAATAGATGCTATCTCAAAACCTTGTGCAGATTTTCTGCTGTTGGAAAACAAACTATTACATATTCTCTTTTTTTTAGAGTAAATAGATTTTTTGGTATATAATATACTTTGACCCTTGCATATTGTATTGCTCTTGCTATAAGACTTGTAAAGGTATTATGTATTCTATACAATCATAGAGACTGGCTATACAATTTTTAAGAATGGCATTAACTTTATGATTATCTGGTTCATATTAAGTGAAGATTGCTTTAAAGGTATCTGTTTTGATATGTATGAACTATATATCCTCTAAGTTTTGTTGATTTGGAATGAATTATGTCTTGATTCTTCTTTGAAAATAAGAGTAGTTATTATACTTAAGATCTTTCCATAATTCTGTAAGGTGGCTTTAATTTCTTGATGAGTATAACTGTGGTTAAGATTAATTAGTATAGCAACCACTATCTTGTTTTCTTATTTTGCTACCTCTTGTTTGAAAAACTTCTTTTCTGGTAGTGAGTATAAAGTTTCCTATTTTTCAACTTGTATAAGAATCAATGTGAAGTTTTTTTCTTTTTTCTTGTTAATCTTCTCTATACATTGTAAAACATCTTTAACTTCCTCAAAGATAAAAGTTATCCAGGAATTACTATTGAGAAAGTCTTTTTTGAATGGTACATATCTTTGGATAGACATAGAATACCTTGAAGATAGGTTTTTCATTCTTTTTCTATATCTCCTAATATCCTAGAGGTAAGAATTTCAACCTTGAATTCTTCTCTTTTAGTAATATAAAATGAATTTAAGCTGGATACTTGAATCTATTCCATGTATTATAGGTAATAATAGGTCTCTAAAGTATTTAGCATATAAAATTTCACAAATCACTTATGTCCCTTTTTAAGGAACAAAATTTATAGCTCTTCACTTTAATAGAAACAAAAGTTAGAAATTATTATAAATCAATGATTTGAATAATGGAGAACAAATATAAATAGTTTTTTTTAGTTATTAATTTAAAAATTTTAATGTTTCCTATTGAGAAATATTTGATTTTTGTTCCTACCTTCTCCTTTAGGAATCCATTTTTAATTGTAGAAGGTTTGTTCTATTATATTTTTTCCTTCAACTCTTTTTTAAATATTTTTCATTTTAAGTTCTTCTTCAAGCTTTTCTTCCAGTTCTTTGTCACATATTTCAATTTCAATATTCTTTGGAATTTCAATCTCGATTGATTGGTTGAACTTCCATATCCTCATTTGGGAAGATATTCTTATCTGAGGTTAAATTTTCTATTATGGAGTTCGTGAACTTACCCTTGGTTTGAAAAGTTTGAGAAATATATGGGGATAAATTGTTTATGATGATGTCTTGTTCCAAAATGTATCTGACTTTTTTTTTTAGGAAGGGTGCTATAAGGTCTTCTTCCTTTTCTTGACCTTATTTCTATAGATATAGAATATGCTGTTTAAGAATCTTGGCTTTAATGAATGCAGTTGGATCTATATTTAGGATCTTTGCAAGAATACTATCAAGTATCAAGTATTCTACTGTTCCTAGAGTCTGATTAGTCTTGTCTTGTATAGTGAGAGAGTTAAAAATAATTTGAGTAGTCCATGTTTCTTTTCTTTGATTATGCTTTTCAGCTATTTTGACTATTGTATCGAGGATATGGAGCTTTCTCTTCTTTGTAATTTGCATAATTTTTTTTCCTTTATTATATTGATCACATGTAAAGAAGAATAAATTGTTGATTTGTTGTTTTGTTTTTGTTTTTTTATTGTTTATATTTAGCAAGGTTTGTGGAGTTGCATGTTTGTTGTTTCGTTTAAAATGTTGTTTACTTGGCTGGGTTGTTGATCCTTCCTGTTTTAATCTACTTGTTTACTAAAATAGTTGTTAATTTTCTTTATTGTAAAAGATAGATAATTTGTTTGTAGATACTTGGTAAATCTTGCTATGTTGTTTTGATACTAACTTATTTGACACATACATATTCACATAACTTGTTTTGTTGTTTAGACAGGTGTATATAAAATTAGAATACTCTACTGTTTAATTCTTTGTAACCTTTAATGTCCTTCTGGACTTTATGAACTTTGAGTTTTTTCTAATTTATTAGTGAAAACTATTGTTGATGAAGTTCTTTCTAGTGTCTAAAAAGATGTAAACCGACACTGGCCTGACTAGAAGCTTAAAAAATTAATATTGAGCTCTTCTAAACTTACTGTAAATCAGCTTGTAAATGTGTTTTCTTTCCCTTGTAAAATAAAGTAAAGTAGAGCTATAGTAAAGTTGTACTGCTAAACTTCTCTTGATAAGTAATGTGATTTTTTGGGAAAGTAGCTAAATGCTATAGTTTGTTGTTAAGCCTCAGATATTTGAGGAGTAAAGTATTTTAAGATGGCTTCTATTTTTCAAGAAAATTACCAAAAAAGAAAATTTTTAAGAAAAAAGGGGATCAACAGAAAGAGTTTTATAAATAACTATATATATATAATATAATTCTATTTAATAATATTATTTTAAATTATATTAGAAAACTTTATAACTTTATTTTTAAAATTGTAATTCTTAATTAAATATTTTTTAAACTAAAACTATACTAATAAACTTTATAACTTGATTACTCTAATTTGAAATATTTCTTTTCCGCTGACCCTCAATTTTTCAGAAAATTTCTTTTTTTGATAATTTTTTGAGAAAAAGAGAAACCAGCCAAAAAACAAGAGAAACCACCTTTACAACTAAACAACTTACA